>JAKTQC010000069.1:0-45230 GCA_030558655.1 Monosporozyma yasuniensis | reverse complement strand
GGTAGTGGCAGATTCAACCTTACCTGGAGTGTAGGAAGTAGTGTGGAGGGTGGTGGTAGGAACTGGAGGGGTGGCAACAACGACGACAACCTTTGGAGTGTAGTAACCGTCAGTACCTGTCACTTCAGTAGTGATGGTGGAAAGGGTAGTAGCAGATTCAACCTTACCAGGAGTGTGGGAAGTAGTGCGGAGGGTGGTAGTAGGAGCTGGAGGGGTGGCAACAACAAAGACGACCAAAGGCGTTGTAGAGTCATCTTTACCCACAGTATTGGTAGTGATTGTGGAAACGGTCTTTGCCTTAGTTATTTTTCCTTTTTCATAAGAAGTGGTGGTTGTAGTTGGAACACCAGCATTGGCAGGGGTTTCTACCATAAGTGTGACCTCTTCTGTCACTATACCATCATCACCTGTAATAGTTTGAGTCATTGAAAAAACAGTCATTGGAGTTGGAGAATCCCCTGCCATATATTCTGTTGACGTAGTGTAACTTGTTGGTGTAGTATGTACATCACCACCCTTAAACATTTTGTAAATAATTTCCACTATAGCACTGTCAGCATTACCATATATAGTTGAAGTATCGGTTTCTTGAGTAGTATCCTGCTTTAAACCAGGAATTGTGGCAAGATATGTTGAACTATATTTGGTGACATATGTGGTCTTGAAAGAATGACTAACAGAAACTTGGTCACACTTTGATAAGGCAGCATCATCAACCGTAAAAAGATTACCACTCAATGAATCAGTACTGCCATCTGGTAAAACAAATGATGGTTGAAGAGTAGAGTCACTCATAATGTTGATAAAAACAATCTTAATTGGATACATGTAGCCAGCTTGAAGATAAACGACTTGGCTAACGGGGGTGTAATCATAATTTATAGGTTTGAAACTTGAGTAACTAATAGTAGCCCCTTGGAAAACCGAGGATTGGCCACAACAGTCAAAAGCTTCACCGGCACCTAACATTAAAGCAGCCGCATCATTGGCTTTGATGGATATAGTATATTCACCAGTTTGTGGAGCTATATAGTAACCCTTCAATTCTAATAAGAAATTTGTGACAGTAATATCAGCACCATATAAACTTGTGTCTGAATCACTTAAGGTAAAGCCAATATCCGTGACACCATTGACTGTATCAGTCACTGTACCACTTGCATACCCACCTGTTAAGAATGAAATATCATTGTAATGGTTCTCATCACCGAAAGTATATTCATAAAATGTAGCAGTCAGACCCGGTGATTTACCTGTATCACCTGTGGGTGCAGGACAAGCATTGGGGGAAACACCGGCTTGGGTGACCCCAAATATAGATAAACATAAGGCAATTTTTGAAATTACCGAATATGATTTCATTATTGTGAAAATAAAACTTTTCTTTTAGTATGGTTTATTATTCAATATTATTCTTATCTATTAAAAATATGAGTTAGATGTTTGTTGAATTATTGAATCGACTTTGATTGGTTAATGGTATATTCGTAAATTAAATAAAACAAATAATTAGAGATGAAATGAAATTAGGCAACGAGGGATAAATGAAGATGTGATGAAATCTTACCTCTATATATATGATTTATTTTTCGATAAATTGGGAGAAATGATTCGAAGTTATTTCAAATAACGTGTAATAAAGTTCATAACATTGTTATTACCTTCTTCTGCAAGCAGTGAGAAATAGAACGGGTGTGAAATTCTTTCCGAAACTCTAATATCTATTTGTGAAATTTTTAATGAATAAAGCATAATCTCTCCTTGTTAAAACTCAATACAACATTACATCATTCCATTATTTAGAAACTTATTGGATATTGTTCATAAAATGGTGTAGAAGGTAATTATTGTCGGTTATAGTTATAAACAGACGTTTCAAAGAAATTCCCTCAAGGGTAATAGAAGTATAGGTTGAAATTGTAAGGTCTATGAAAACTCGTAGGAATCAGAATGGAATCATCAAAGTTATTACTGCAGAATAAAGTCATGTAATGTTCATACTTTGGCATTCCCTTTTTAGTTCACACTTAAAATGGCGAGACATTAAAGCTTAAAGTGGAAGAAAAGGAAAAAATATAATGTAATTAAAGGAATGTAGCCCTGGTAATTACAAGTAAAACAATGTTATGATGATAGAGGATCCTTGTCCAGCACAATACCTGTACAAGTATGAAATCAGTTTTCTAATTTCCCAATTAAAAAAAAAATTTCATTCTGGATCTGTAATTTTCTATTGTATCCGAACATTAATTTATTGTTTTTTTTTTACATTTAAATCCATCTCCAAAATGCTTTTATCAGATATCTATTTGAATTTAAGGGAACAATAAAGATTCATATTGTAATCATATTTGAAAAATGTTTCACAATTCAATGTGAAAAGGCAATGTGAAAAGGCAATATGAAAAGGCAATATGAAAAGGCAATATGAAAAGGCAATGTGAAAAGGCAATTTGGAAGGTAATTGAGTGATTACCAAATTGGTATGATCGGTTATAATTAATGTTCATCATTTCAACATTACCTACCATAATGTTGATTATAATACTATTTCTTTTACTGGCTGAAAAACGTTTATTATTCTACCTCATCCGATAAAAATGTTTTTATTGGTAAGCATTATTATTGCATCTCCAGTTAAATCTAGTGGAGGAATTGGTGCAGTAGAATTTGGGGACGCATGTTATACTGCTGGTATCTAATTAAAGTAAACCCCTTTGGGTAAAAAATCTTAAGTGAGTGCGGTAAAAAGAATATCAAAAGTATAATATCTCACGACAGGAGGTCTCGGTTCCGTGGAAGAGAAATGGTGAACACATATACAACTATTACTTTGTCAGAAAAAATAACTTTAAATTCTTGGAAACACAATAAAGATTAATGTATCAGTTGCATTAAAAAGAATTGATACTAATTATAATCTTGGAGGAAATTAACTTATTGCCTACGGATTTTGACTGCAGATGAGAGGAAACAGGGGAGCATATAGCATTGTGATTCCGCTTGTTTGGGTTGGCAAAGCCGAAATTACATTAAAAGGTGAATCTGGATAAATCGAAAAATATTTGTTATTGGAAAAACAAGTATTGCACTATTGTTAGTATTTGCTTATATCAACTGATTACCAAATATGGAATAGCCAGTTCCAAAACATGTCTTGCTCCTTCCAGAAAGGAATGCTAGAACAATAGATCTGGGACTTATTTGTTTATGTTAATAAGTGTTTGGAAACTTCTAAATAAAGTTTGCAAATTTATCTCCAGAAACTTTAAAATCTGCGCGATATTTAATTTAAATTATGTCCCGATTAGTAAATCAAAATAAAGTAGTGGGGCAGAATAAACATATAAAGAAAAGAGATTTTATATTTTCAAGGGGGTATAACTATTGTTTGGGATGTAGATGACCACTTTGTTTTATCATGCAGCAAAAACAAGCTCAATTTTTCTATTGAATAAAATAATTGATCAATGAATAGGTTAATTAATTGGTTATTTAGTTAATCTGTAATGTGGATTTTTGCCTCCGTTGAAGGAACAATAAGTAACCTGCACATAAAACTCATCCCTTATATGATATCATAATATTTGAACGTATTGGAATGGTTTGTTTTCCCCTTTCTTAGAGATGTTACGTCACCTTTTAAAACAGATTACTCTAATGCATAATAATTTTTACTAAGATTTTAAATCCATTTCTTATTGTTTTCAATTTTGCCAACTTCTTTTGTTTTTTTTCCAAATTAGGGATATTCGAAAAGTATTGTTGTTTTGCTGTTGGTGTTAATTAATTAAACAAATGGTAGAAACAAAATTAACCATCTAATGCAACAAAAGAATTTTCCTAGTGATTATACAATCCCGAAAAAAGAGGAAATTGTGCCTCTGGAAGTTTTTTTTTTGAAATCTTATTTTTGCTAGTTTTCCCTGTTAAATCCTGCATGATTTTCCTACTTCTTCTTTTCTTCTTTATTTTTGTGTCCTGGATTTTATTCATCTGATATTAATTTTGTATTTCAAGTAATTACGTGCCGTATTGTATCCTATGTGAATTTCGGGTTTAATTTTGTTGGTTCCTTGAGAGCCATTTTATTTTACTTTGGTACATTCTTTAAAATGTCTTCGTTCAAATTTGCAAGTGTGGGCAAGTGAATATGTGGCTATTATGTTATTTTCACATAAATACTATTTGAGGTAAATAATAAGAATATTTTTCTAGATCACTATATTAAATACAGCTAAATATGGAAGTTTAATTGCCTGTAATATACCTCAGTTACATAAAGGCTAATTTTGTAATACATGAATAAAAATAAAGTTGTGGTAGAGTTTATTTGTATTACTTCCTTATTATTCTCTACAAACTTTTTAAACAAAGGTTTCTTTTTACATAGAACAAGATCTATACCCTTAAGGAAAATTCGATTTCTTTGGTTAAAGTCGAATGAATAAGAACCGCTCATTATTTACATTATAAGTTATACTGGTTTAAGGACCACAACGGGCCGAATCTCTTCTCAGCTTGTAAGGTTAGGTTCTCATCAACTGATGGTGTTTCATCACTTTGTCGAAATCAGTTACTGCCGTACTTGAAAAGGTTAATTGAATTTTCTAAAGGGTGTGTTGCCACAATTCAGTAAGCACCAAATTATAATCTGACAGTACTATCAGTTTTGTATTTTTACTCATAGTCTACCTACAATGTGGTTCAATATTTAACAAAATATATATTATTAGCATCTATAGTACAAACACCTTGAAATAGTTTAAATTCACGTTTCAGTAAAATCTCCTGACCTCTCTCTGGTCGATTGTTTAATTAGACTTGTCGAACATTCAAGGTTACCCCATTTTGCCTCCCGATAAAGATAAGGCACAAAGTGGACACATATTTTTTTTTTTTTTTGATTCTGGGGTCGCAAAAATTAACCACACAGAAACTTTATTCGAAAAAACAATTCCCGATTAATTCTAAGACACGAAACATTTTTGTTGGAACTTGACAAAATATGCATGAGTTTGGATTTATGTTTTGTTGAACATTTTCCCGTTGTATTTATTAATGATAATCTTGTGATATCATATTGTTCTCACTAATATTTTTCAAAGTGAATTAACAATAGACGCAATGCGCTTTAATTTTTTGGAAAGAAGGTTTAATAGAAGATTTTAAGTTAAATTTAAGATTTTCGATAGTTTTCCATGGCAAACAATTATGGAGCACAAGGGGGAAATAAGAGGGAATTTCCAAAATGGAATACTATTGTTTTGTTGTAAAGGTGATTTAAATTTACATTAAACTCACATGCACATATTCCCCCATTTTGATATCATTCCCAAAAAAATAAAGAAGAGATGGTTTTTTTCACTTTTTTATTATTGTCCTACTTTTTTCTTTTGCTTTAAAATTCTTTTTAATATGTTAAAAATCCCACATTTCATTGTGGTGATGTAATCATTTAACAGTTTGTTAACCAAGCCAAAGAGCAGAATCACTTCTAGTAATTGAATTGAAGATTTTCCTCCCTTCACAAAAAAAATGCTATTGTAATGGGAACAAGACAATAGTATATACTATCCCCTAATTTATTTATTACAACCTTTTTGTTTTCAATTTTTTATCGAAACATCAGCTATTGAATTTGAATAACAACTCTTTTTGCCAATTACCAAAATTTTACTAAGAATTAGGCAGTTTTCTATTATGTAAACCAACAGGTTTAATAGTTTTTTCCATGCTAAACTAATGAAGTTATACAATAATCCAACTTAAACTGATGTTTTTGAGAATAAGGTAACCACAAATAAAGAAATTAAGTGTTTGCAAACAGAAAAGAACCAAACAAACCAGTTTTACCCAATTGGGAAAAATCTATTGTTTACCTTGTTCACTAACAAAGTTTAATTTATTTACCTAAAATATATTTTATATTACATTTCAAGGAATATCACGATATTATTCTGATCTAATCGAAAGGGGTATTTTGTTTTGTTTTTTGGTAGGAGGTAGTTTTAGTTTTGTTTAATTGGAGGCAATTCTATTTAATTTTTATTGGAGGCAATATTGTTAATGTTCAAATGGAGATAATATATTCATGGTTACCTGAATGTCTTTGATTGGAGGCAATTTTGCTTAAGGTTAATTAAAAATAATTTATTGATGTTTACCTAAATCTGTTTAATTGGAGGCAAATTGTATATGTTTTATTGGAGGCAATTTTGTATATGTTTTATTGGAGGCAATTTTGTTTACGGTTAATTGAAGATATTTTTACCTTTTTTACCTGGAGGTAATTCTGAATTGTTATAATGGCGGGATTGTATAAGCTTGATTAAAGGGGAAATTTTTATCGGTTTGGTTGGAGGCAATATTGTATATGTTTTATTGGAGGCAATATTGTATCTGTTTTATTGGAGGCAATATTGTATCTGTTTTATTGGAGGCAATATTGTATCTGTTTTATTGGAGGCAAAAAAGTACAAGAAATTATTTTCAAAGACTAAAACATCTGACATCATAATTACAAGGGGTTGATTATAAGGTTATTACCAATAGGGATGGTATCTAATACATTAGAAAGTTATTGAGAATACTTATCAAATGATTTGTAATTTGAAACCTTTTAAACCTTCAAAAGAAAGGGTCATTGCTTTCCAGTTTTAGTTTCCTAATTTCAGGGATTCCACTTTTATGTTTTATCGTTAATTATTGGGTTTGAATGAGATAGCACTTGCTTTTCATAGTCTAAATTTACTCGTGTATTTTTGATAATATTTCTGAACAGTTACATGTGTAAACGAAATATCTTAAATCATTTTTGTTTGTAAAATGAAAAGGTTGGCAATTTTAAAGACATCTCAAGAGGAAGGGAACAAATAATATGGTTTTTAAAAGTAGAGAGAAAAGAAAGAAGATTAACTTGGCCAACCATTGTAGAATAACACAAGCAGAGTGTAAAGAACCAATAATGTTATAAGTCAGTAATAATAGAAATCTACTCAAGAATCTGGACTGCAAAATGGAAAACTACAGATAATATTACATTGACATAAGGGAAAGATATGTTGTGAACTTGAAAAGGAATTGTTTTTAGGGAGTATACATTTTAGCTCTCAAAATAAAATTAGAGGGTTACTTTTGAATATTATATTTTACCAAAAGCAAAGTTGGGTCCTTTTCCTTCAGTTTATTTTAAGACACTTCCGAACATAATATTTTGAGATAGCCCAGTGATTAATCTACTTAATTTAAGTGAAATTTTTTAAAGGGGAACACTCTGACATACCGTAACTTGTTAAAGATTTTCTTAATGCCAACTGAGTAGTTTTTAAATCTTCAAGAATTAACATAATATCCTTAATTAGTGTTTACAAACTTTTAAATCAATGCTTTCAAACTTAAGGGTGTTTATTTAACTTACACATCAAGCAAACTTAAGCTTAAGTTTCTAAAAGAAAAAATCCTTTTAAATATTGGCTTTGATCCTGTAGTTTTAAATATTACTTTGCTTTGCCTTATTATTATCTGGAGAATAATGGAGGATATACCTTTTGATATTGCTTATCACATTATTATACAATATATACGTATAATTACCGAATGCTATTTTGTTCTAACTATTACAAGTAAAATTGTTATGAATCCAACCAATATTAATTATCCACATTCTTGCTAACAGAATCATATCAATATGAATTTTTCTTAAGGTTTCGATAGTTTTGGAGTAACTGTAAAATGAGGTTAATCTTTAGATTATAGATAAAAAAAATAGTTTCTACAGTGTTACATTTATATAGTGTTGAAAGGTATATTTTTGATTTACTACATATGCAATTATCTTTTGGCATCTCTATTTATTAACATTTTGTTAAATTTTTTAAAAAAATAAAAAATATTGTTTAGGTAATTCTTCAATTTGATATGTAAGAGAGTAAAAGTAGTTGATAAAATCAACAAAATGTGTAAATCAATAAAACTATTTTAAATATTGGAAATGACAAAACATAATATACTACAAGACTTATGACCGTAAAAAAAAAAGCAGAAAATGTTAATTAAACCTAAATTACCATTAAGGTAAATACTATTATGTTATAATCTAAGAAACAGCAAGTAATTATCATCTACTCTAATTTAGCAATCAACCCCATCTCAACTATTGCATCCAATGCAAAAATTAAACATACAAAAGGAGATGGATTTGAGAACAAATCCATTTCGCAGTGAGAATATAAATATTATAATTATTCTCGTAGTTCTTTTTTATTTTATATTATTTTCTTTTATTATCTTCTGTTAGATAATCGAGTACTTATATATCTATATCACCCATTGTAGTGTTATACAATATATATTTAAAACTATCAATTACTTTTTAACAGACAATTACAGTTACAATTGAGATGACTCCAACTAATATGAATCAACCAAATCCTGACTACGAGACTAATATTAATATTAATTATTACAAAGAATATAATATGGTTATTAGGTTATTATGGTAATATAGTATGGTTACTACATCGCCAATATCATAATAGGAATACAATGGTTATGAATAATATGATTAATGGGTGTACACCATAATGACCTCCAATATGAGTTCTCACATTTCTTTTTATCACTAAAAAGAAACTCTTTCACAATACCATATTATATCTTATCCTTTCTACTTGATGGTCATATTTAAAACAGGATGTTCTGGTTTATCTAAACTTTATTTCTCTTTATATCTTTTATTAATTTATATAATTTACCTTATATAATAGAGATCTACTAGAACAATAGTTCATAGTATTATTATCAGATTATTAGATTAAATATGAATATTCAAAATAGTAACAAAATAAAGGACGATTATGTTCGCAATCTGTTACAACATTTTATATGTTTAATTTTTGCATTGGATGCAAGAATTTGGAAGGGATTGATTAATACATTAGGGTAGATGATGATTACTTGCTGTTTCTTAGATTATAACATAATAGTATTTACCTTAATGGTAATTTAGGTTTAATTAACATTTTTTGCTTTTTTTTTACGGTCATAAGTCTTGTAGTATATTATGTTTTGACATATATTACAACATAAAAGGAGATGGATTTATTCTCAAATCCACCTCACAGTGAGAATACAAATATTAACATTATTCTCGTTGTTCTTATTTATTTTATATTACTTACTAATATTGATTATTCCAAAGAGGAAACTGATTCATCCAAAGAAAATTTATTTGGATATATAGACAGACATAATTTTAAAACTATAACACAAGATTTTCATTTGGTGAATAGATCATTTATATCTCCTCTTCTGTCATCTCTGCATACACTACTAAAAAAAAACAATACAGAAAAATTAAATACCTTAGATAATGGCAAAACCAATTCTTCTGTTGAAGAAAATAAATATACTACTCTTTCTAAAGTGCTAGTAACTTCGTCATGCTATGTTCATTTTTAAGTCAGATTGCATTATGATCTAGAAAAATATGATAAACGAACGGAGAATAAATCAAATGCAATAACAAATGCAAGAAAATTTGAATTTATCAATTATTATGGAAATCCAGATGTGAATATATTTCTGTACAAAAGGCAAATAATCAACCTTGAACTACTCCTAAATCTCTTAACTTTAATTAGAACAATGAAGGTTTTTGGGGAAGGATACAATCGTAAAGCCACTTTATAAAATAACAATGCAAAGTCATCCCATCCGGTGTCCTAATTCATTTATTCCAAGAAATTGTTACTTTCTTGAATATATTTGCTAAGAAATTCCATCCACTTATTGTAAAATTTCAAAACAAATAGGTCTTATTAATTCAGAAAATAGGTAAAAGTCTTTCTATGCATTTTACTTTTTTAAACCTGGGTATGTGTTTTTCTAATTTTGCTAGAATATATACCCTTAAGTCAGAGCACTACATTTCTTATTATTTGACAATTCATTTTACATAATTACCAAAAATTGCCGTATAATCAACTCTTAATGAGGCATTAGTTTATTTTTATCTATTTCAATATATTCTTATATAAAGCTATAAAAATATGTTGATTAAAAAATCTATGTATAAATTAAATATTATTCTTATTGAGGAGATCATCATTCTATAAAGTAAAAAAAAGAGTCATTCGTAAATATGTGTGGTGATTTATTAAATATCACCAAAAAAGTAAGACATTAGGAAGTGGTGGGAAAATAAAAGAAAAAATAATTGGGAAAAACATTAATAATCTGGAGATGGGCAAAATCCAAAAAGACGAACCCTCAAGAATCTTAAATTGAAATGATTTTGTGGTAATAATAAAGGGGGAAACAATTAAGAATTAGATAATTCAAAATTCTTTATGGATTTTTTTCAAAACCTTCCTTACGGACCTTAGCAGCATTAATCTTAGCGGATTCTGGATCTAAATAAAAACTTTTAACTAATTTGAAGTCTGATTTGTTTAATTCCAAAACTAATGGTATACCATTTGGAATATCAACATCTT
Source organism: Monosporozyma yasuniensis (assembly GCA_030558655.1). Classification (NCBI taxonomy): domain Eukaryota; kingdom Fungi; phylum Ascomycota; class Saccharomycetes; order Saccharomycetales; family Saccharomycetaceae; genus Monosporozyma; species Monosporozyma yasuniensis. The sequence goes on along the minus strand of JAKTQC010000069.1, from coordinate 34,731 downwards.
TAATAGCAGCATCAGAAATATTTTCTAAAACCTTTAAAATAGATCTAACGGAACTACCATGTGCTACAAGTAAACAGGATTCTTGATGTTGTTCTTTACCGAATCTTAAGACGATATCTTCTAAAAATGGCTTTATTCTCTTAACAACTTCGGCTAAAGATTCACTATCTGGTAAATGTTCACCTTTCACTTCTTCATCATGATATTTTTGATTTCTGTTTGGTTCTTTAAATTCATAACCAGTTAAAGCACCTTTATCATTACTTTCTTGGATCATTTCTAAATTTAGATCAACTCTTGGGGGTTTACCATTGTAATCTCTTCTAATGTACATATATTGTTCATCACCATATTGCTTTAAAATATTTGGTTTTCTTTGACCTTGCCAAGCCCCATAATGACGTTCATTCAATCTCCATGTTTGAAAAACTGGGATAACACTATCATCTTCATTAGAAGAAGTCTTTGGATATGGAACATTTTTTAAATCAGTAGATAACCCACTAACAATCTCGAATTGACCCTTCTTACCTAATTTTTCTAAGATAACTTCCATGGTTTCTTGAGTTCTCAATAAACGAGAAGTATAACCAATTTCAGGTAATTTAACATTATTGGTTTGACAATAATCCTTAATTAAATCAGCAGTGTTAGAAGCCTGATCTTTACCCTTTTGAGTCAAGTGAGCATCAATCCACCCACAAAAGATATTTTCATGATTCATTTCACTTTGACCATGTCTTAAAACAAATATCTTAAAAGTTTCACTGGCTGCAGTCATCATTAAATGCCTATTTCTATTTTATTTTTGTTGGTTTATTCGCTTATTTTCAATTGTTCTATTACTTTAATTGTAATAAACAGTCAATATATCTGATATAGATAGTTTCACCAGTTTCAGTTAATAACTTACGTCAAAACAACAATGACAGGAAAAAAAAGTGTCACATTAACATTTCAAGATGTATATTACAATAACGTTATTATATTTTGTCATTCTTTATTATATAAATTTTTCACTTCAAAGGAAACACGGGATGTCTGATTTCGGGGAATTTGAGGGTAACCGCGCAGGCAGACGAAGTCCGGGGAAGTCATCAGTATAAATTTAAAGATATAGTAGATAGAATATTATATACTAATGCACATTAGATTTAACATTCTCTTTCAATAAAGGATTGGATCATACCCATGTGGGTCTCTTCATATTCCTTCAACTCCACTTTATCTCCATTTAAGATAGTGTTGGCTTGAATAAATTGTCTTCTTGGTAATCTCTTAGAAATGACTAAGTCTCTGTATTGAGCCAATTCTGGAGTCACAGTAGATCTATCTACGTAGTATTTAGTACCTCTTTCGACATCAGCAGAACATTTGTAGACATGTAAATGATTCAAATAATCTTTCACACATTCATGACCATCGGTTTCAATCAATTCTTTTTTTAATTTTAGATATAATTCACCTTGAGAATCCTTTTCTAAAATTAAGAAAGAATTATCTGAACAATGATTTAAGAAAGTATTCATAATAGAATATCTAGCTTGCATATGTGGTTGACCCCATTTACCCGTCTTTGGATCCCAATATTCTAAAGCTAATAAACCAGCTCTAGCCATTTGTAAATAACCAGCATAGATAACATTATCTTGTTCTTCACGAGTTTTAAATCCAAAGATATCTAATAATTCTCTATTTGTAATTAAATACATGGCTACCACTTCAGCTCTAGTTTCTTCAAATGCACCGGCTAATGCACCAAATTTAGAGCCCCAAGTTTCCCCTAATTTATAATATGTAGTCACTGGTTTACCATCTAAACCTAATGGTGGATTTTCAATATCAAAATTAAATTTATTTGTTTCAGTTTCCATTAATAATTTACCAGAACCATGACCTAATAATTCATGAATACCTACTTGAACTTCAAATGATTCACCCTGATATTTATCATAAATTGGTCTATCTTCATCACGAATAAAACTTGGTGGAAATTTATTAGAAGATTTAGCTGCAGCACTTAAGATATTCCCCAATGAGACATTTTTGAACCCAATGGTTAAACGAACATCATCATAATTTGGGATATTAATACCCGCTGGAATACCAGACCCGGTGAAAGTTAAGACTTCTAAAGAAGTGAAATCTGGTGGATTAAATTTTGGTTTTTCAAAATCTGAATTCCATGGTAACATTGAAATATATGTTTCAGCATGAGAAACCATATTAGCAAATTTAGAAGTACGTTCTTTATTTTGAATTGATACTAAAGATTCAAATTCACCAATGATACCTGATGGTTCTCTATAGGTTTCAATAAATCCAATATTAGTTTCCACAATTGGTGATAAATCTTTAACCCATAATTTTTGAGATTCTTTATGAGCTTGGGAAGAACCAGATTGGAAATGTTCAATATATTCAGTTAACATTTTCACTTGAGTTTCATTTGCAGCATTATCACGAGCTAAAGATAAATATTTAACTACAAGTTTTAAACTTTCAGAATGATCACCAAATTTGAAAGTGACAGTAAATCCATTACCTAATTTAATTGGATCCTTTAAATATTGGTTAGGAATTTCATTATCTAGGTTAACTGAAGCGACAAAGATTTCAAATTTTTTTTCTTTGATAATTTTTTTAATTCTTGTATTTTCTGGTAAGATAGATAATGATGCAAAGATTTCTGATTTAATCAATTTCATATCATCTAAAGAGATTGGATCACCTAAATAATATGATGAAACATAACCATCAGCAGGGAAACCTAACATAGCCACATGATCATCAACATAATAAATCCCATTAACAATTAAATCATGATAATTTTCATATGGACAATTTTCAGTAGTAATTTTATCAGTTGGTTTTAATCCAGATAAATTCATTAATTTAATCCAAGTAAGTTGTGAACATGCTGGAATAAATTTTGAATCACCAAATGATTTATAATTCCCTAAATTTGATAAAAATTGTGAAACATAATCGAGATAATAAATTAATTCCTTATCATCCTGTGGATATTTACCATCAAGGGCATGATGAATTGTTAAGATTAAATCGAAAATAGCTTCACTTTCATGTGAAACTTGTCTTAATACAATTCTTGTCCCCGCATGAGATGCCTTTGACATAAAATGTGCATATTTTTGTTCCTTTGAGGTTAATGATGGGAAATAATCTTTAACAGATAACATATTTAAAGGAGCCTCATGATCGGCTGAATATTTAGACATGTTCTTGCTTTTAAGTTTGGTGTGATTTTAAGTTTGTCGTCTGTGTTTAATTAATTTTAAATGTTTGAATATAAATAATATAATATAATCCTTTTAAATTTTTTTAGAATTTGTTAAAATAAAAAAAATTGATACTATGAATTGTAATCTTTTATTATTAAAAAAGAAGATCTAAATATTTATTATATTATATATATATATACAAATTTATGCAGAATTAATTGAATCCAATGAATTATAAAGTTAATTTTTCACCTTTATCTCTCTTAGCTTGACCGTATTTCTTAATTCTAATTGCTTGAATGGCAATGAACCCAGTGGTATCAGTTGGCATGAACCCAGTTAATTCATCCATTGAAGATTCAGTAGCATCATATAATTTTTCAGTTTCAGAATATCTACCTAAGATGATGACATTACCTTTGTATAATCTAACTCTGACGGTACCATTAACGGTAGTTTGAGATGGAGCAATCATTGATCTAATATATTCACATTCTGGAGTGAAATATGAACCATTGTATAATAATTTTGAATATGTGGTGGAGACAAATTGATCTCTTAATGCACGAACTTCTTTATCTAAGACAAGACCTTCTAAATCGACATGAGCTTTTCTTAAGACGGTTAATGGAGCTTGTTCATAACAACCTCTTGATTTCAAATTAATATAACGATTTTCGACAATATCAATTCTACCGACACCATTGGCTCTAGCGACGTTTGAAACGGTTAAGAAGATATCTAATGGAGATGTGGCAACGACATCTTTACCAGTAGAATTATCATTGAATGTAACTTTAACAGGTAAACCTTTTTGGAAATCAATGGTTAAATCTTGTGGTTTATCTGGAGCATCTAATGGATCGACGGTTAATTTCCACATATCCTTTGGTGGAGTAGTGTTTGGATCTTCTAAGATACCAGCTTCATAAGAGATATGAGCTTGATTTTCATCGGTGGACCATGGTTTAGCTTTAGTTTGAGCGACAGGGATACCCTTTTCTTCGGCGTATTTAATTAAATCAGCACGACCGGCAAATCTTTCGAAGAATTCAGGTAATCTCCATGGAGCGATACATTTAACATCTGGTTTTAAAGCGTAGAAGGATAATTCGAATCTAATTTGATCATTACCTTTACCAGTACAACCATGAGCGACAGCAAAACAACCTTCCTTTTCGGCAACATCGATTTGTGCTTTGGCGATAATTGGTCTAGCCAAGGAAGTACCTAATAGGTAAACATCTTCGTAGACGGCGTTGACTTGGACGGCAGGGAATAAGATATCTTTGACGAAATCTTCTCTACAGTCGACACAGACGAATTTAGTAGCACCGATTTTCAAAGCTTTTTCTTCAGCGGCTTTGAAATCTTCTTCTTGACCGACATTGGCCATGAAGGCGACGACTTCGTAGCCTTGTTCTAGCAACCAGGCCAAGATAATGGAGGTATCTAAACCACCAGAATAAGCTAAACAGACTTTCCCTTTTGACATATTTGTAATTGTTGTTGTTGTGTGTATTGTATTATTGTCAGTGGAAGAGAGTTGGGAGGAGGAACAGGGAATATCTCTAATGGAAAGAACAAACGATGGCCCTTTTATATGTTTGCCGGGGGTGAACCGTTAAGTGACAAAGATAGCGAGCGACCGCCAAAAGCTGTGCCGTTAAGTGAAACTGAACGCGGTGAGTCAAATTTGAGTGCAAATTTTTTCTTGCGAGTGCATGACATTAAAGGCAGTTTTACGCGGGGTGCTGTGTGCTGTGGTGCGGTGTGTGGGTGGCCAGTGCGGAAATACAAGTGAGTCACTGCCTGGCCGCGGTGTGTGGGTGGTGCGTCGTCGCCTTGCCGCAAAAGGAATCAGATAAAGATTCAACGAAACGTTCCGCAAGTGTGTTGTGTTGTGTTATGTTATATTATGTTATATAGTGAAGTGTATATGGACGTTATCTAATCATCCTCGGTAACAAAGGAATCTAATTCTTCAATCATATCTGGTAAATTCTTCATTGGCACATTATTATAAACAATTTGATACACTGCTTCGAATAATGGGAATTCGTTGGTCATTTCACAGGTATCTAACCATTCATGGACTTCTTTACATGTAATCACACCTTGTGCAGATTGACCATTCAGAAGTTCCTTTTCGGCTTCAAACGCATCTTTACCTGTCTTAGCCATATGTTTGGCCACTTTAACATTTCTACCACCGGAACAGGTAGTAATTAAATCTGCCACCCCAGCAGATTCTTGATAATATGTTTCCACTTTACATTCTGGGAAAAATGTTCTACCAAATTTAATAATTTCACCTAAACCAACACGTTGAATTGCTGCTGCAGCATTATTACCCCAACCTAACCCTTCAACAAACCCACATGCTAACGCAACTACATTTTTCAATGCACCAGCAATAGAAATCCCGGCAACATCATCAATAACATTAACATGGAAATATGGTCTATGAAATAAGACTTTTAAAATTCTATGATCAACATCATAACCGTCACCTCTAAAATCCTTTGGTAATTGATAAGCAACAGTGGTTTCAGACCAATGTTCTTTGGCAACTTCTGGGGCTAAATTGGCACCTGAAAGAGCACCACATTGAATACCTAATTCATCAGTAATATATGATGATAATAATTGAACCCCCTTTCTACCAACTTCAAACCCCTTTAGACAAGAAATTGCACGTACATGTGGTTTAACGTGACCTTTTAAATTATCGACAATTCTAGCTAAAAATTGATGTGGAATATTAAATACAAGAATATCAGCATCTTGAACAGAATCAATTAATGAAGGATTTGCATGTAAATTATGTGGTAAATCAATATCAGGTAAATATTTAACATTTTGATGTCTTGTATTTATTATATCAGTTAACATTTCAAATTCTTCTGGATTATCTTCCTTTGGTAACTTTTCATCAAAGACCCACATTTCTACTTGTTCTTTAAAAAGATGTGGATGTTGTTTTGTATTTTCAGCGACAACTTTTGCAATAGTAGTACCCCAATTACCTGAACCAATAACAGTAACTTTGAATGGATGACGATGTATACTAACAACAGATACAGCGGATTCCACTTTTTTTAAGGGAAAATTTTTTTTAGCAGCAATAACTGCAGGATTAGTGGACATTTTGTGTTTTCTTATATTATTATGAAATAAACACTTCCTATATGATAGTAGTGATAATACACTTGTTTTTGGTTTAATTAATTTAAACATTTTTTGTAAAAAAAACAAGATATAAGAATATAATATAATAGTGTAAAAGGAAAAAGAGAGTATTAAATATATATATATACATAAATCAAATTAAATTATATATATTAAAAGGGACTGAACAAGAAGAAAATCTTTCAGGGAGAATTTAAACTTTAATATAACACTAATTAATATTAATAATTTAGTAGGGGCAATGAAAACAATCGGAAGAAAAACAACAAGAAGTTGAAAAATTTCGCTCAAATTTTAAAACACAAGAAAAATGAGGAGGGACAAATTGTTGAGAACAATAGAATGTATAAGTACAATACTAGAATAATACTCTAGTGTTACAACGTGGACAAAATTGTCCCAATTACTTACAGAAAGAAAGAGAGAGGGTGGGTCAAATAGCGAATGACCAGGTATTTCTTTACAGTTTATATACAATCTTGTATTAAGTTATGGAGTAATAAACAGTAGTACTGTATATCAAATAATACATACAGAGATAATATAATAGATGTAATTCGGGATTCCACTATTTTATCAATTCTATCACTTTATCAATTTACCATTCTATCAATTCTACTTATATCTACTTTGTTAGTTTACACTATTACACTATTATCTTGTAGACTATTATCTTGTAGACTCCACCTTGCACACTCCTCCTTGTATACACTATCAGTAATAGATGCCCTACTGTAGTAATACTATAGTAGTATCTACGTGGGTTAATTTAATCGGTATTTATCACTCAAGGTGTATGGGTCTCTAATAAATAAATCGGATTTCAAATAAAACGTGATGTTTATTGCCCCCTCTTCACATTTTATCAACAATTTGATCTTCCGGTATTTAGTATATCAAACAATAAGTGGCGTGTTCTTATACTATTGTAACTATATATATATGAACTATAAAATATAATACGGTATAAGTCAGGTGGTTTTGTAACATGTCGAAATTAAGTATTTTATATCAGGGTTTTTATTGAGTATTGTAATTATTGATCTGCGATGAGTTAAGGGTAATTTACAAAATTAAAATATAGATATATATATATACAAAAAAACAAAGCTAAAAACCATACTCAAATAACATGGAGATTGATTCACCATTATGTATTCTTCTAATTGCTTCTGCAAAGACTAATGATACATCAATAATACCAACTCTTGATTTACCTAATTTCTTAATTGTACGATCTTGTGGAATTGTATTTGATACAATTAATTTATCAATTGGACTTAATTTAATTCTATCTAATGCATCTCCACTAAATACACCATGTGTAGCTAATGCATAAACTTTTGTTGCACCTTGATCTTTTAATAATTGTGCTGCACGAGTAATTGTATATGATGTATCAATTAAATCATCAATTAATATACAAATTTTATTTCTAACATCACCAACTAACATTGTGGTTTGAATAAATTTTGAATTTGATCCAGTTGATGAAATTGAACTATTTGAATTACTCTTAGTTAAACTTGGCATCTTTGTATTATCACCTGGATGATGATGACTAATTAATGGTTTTGATGATAACGGGACACCACTTGTTAAAGTAGCATCTGGTGGTCCTTTTAATAATTGAGATCTTCTTTCTTTATGAATAATAGCCACAGATAATTCTAATGCATCTGCAATCCCTGTAGCTCTCTTTGCACCACCTGCATCTGGAGAAACAATAACAGCATCTTCATAATTTGGAATAAAATGTTGAATATAATTTTGTGCCATTGGTTTACAATATAAATTATCAACTGGGATATTAAAAAATCCTGAAAATTGTCTATCATGTAAATCCATAGTAATAACGTGATCTGCACCAGCGGTAGTTAATAAATTAGCAATTAATGTACCAGCTTGAACAACCCAAAGTTTATAACCTGAATTTTGTGCATTAAATAATTCCTCAGCATCATTTTGTACCTGTGTAGACACTTTACCACCTGGAATCATTGGAATTCTTGACATTGAACCTGTCTTCACTAATTTTGGTTCTCTCACTGGGGTTGGTGATTCCATATGAATAGTGGATCGTATAGCACTATCCAGAGATTTAAATGGGAAATCTTCACCTGGTCTCTTAACTGTATTAGTACTTTGTAAAACACCATTATGAACTTGATATGATTGTAAATTTGAAGCTGGAACAGTTGAAGCTGATTTATTATTCACTGGGGTACTAGTATTAGAACCCTTTGGCTTTGAGACTAATGGTGCACCTTTTGCAGTATACGGAATATCTGGTTGTCTTGAATAACAAAAATATGGCATAACAGCTGTAACTCTTGATGCAGATGCAGATTTACATGCACTAATTAAAATCATTAATTGCATAAATGTATCATTAACATGACCACAACCACTTTGAATCACATAAACATCCTTTTCACGAACAGATGAACGAACAGAAATACTTGTTTCACCATTGGAAAATTTACCTAATTCAACTTGTGATGGTTTAATATCTAAATTATCACAAATTCTAGATACTAATTCTGGATGAGAATCACCACCAAAGATAACAATATTATTACTCATATTTGATCTCTTATTAATCTTGTCTCGTTGATCTATTCAATTGAATTATAATTACAATTAAAACTTGCGATGAGTTTATAATTGTGACAATTTTACTTTTTTCAAAAAAAAATTTTTTTTGTTCAATAATTTGTTTAAATGAAAAACTTGTATGGGAAATGGAATACTCACGTGGATTTAGAACTGACTATGGTTCGGCCGAATTATTTTTCATTAAACAAGATCTTTAAATTTAATGAGGTATAAACAATAAACATTCTATATCTTTGATCTGGTTGTGGTTTGACGTTCTAAAGAGATAGAGTAAACAACCTATAAAGAAAAAACAACAAGAAGGTAATGATCGGGGCTGTATTGGTTTACTCAAGCAGAGGGGAACTTATCGTCTCCAAATTATACAAAACAACATTGAAAAGATCTGTTGCAGATATCTTCAGGGTACAAGTCATAAATAATCAAGATATTAGATCTCCAATTTTAACTTTGGGGTCCACCACATTCCATTCAATTAGATCTTCATCTAATGATAAACTTTGGTTGGTGACTGTTAGTAGAAATAATTGTAATAGTGCTGCCATTTGGGAATTCTTATATAAATTAAATGATGCAATGTCAATTTATGGTATTAATTCTGAATTAACTTTAATGGAAGATTTTATGGTTTGTCATGAATTATTAAGTGTTATGTTAATGCCAGATGGGATTCCAATCGATACAGATTTGGCTTCAATTACTTCAAAGATGTCAATCAAACCAAAGGAATCTTTACAATCTGCTAATCTTTATAGTAATCATAACAACAACAATTCAAATAACAAATTTAAAAATGGGAATAGTATATTAAACACAGGTAATGATACCATTTTAGGTGCAGGATTACCAAGTCCCACCACTGCGATCCCTAAATTATTAAAACGTGCAAGTTCAATAAGTCCAACATCAACAAATAAAGAATTTATTATCAAAAAAAATGAAATAATATTACAATTAGTGGAAAGAATTAATTTATTAGTATCAAAGGATGGTTCAATTTTAAAATCTTATGTCGATGGTGTTATTGAATGTAATAGTAGAATGGATGGTACTCCAACTTGTGAAATTGGATTAAATGACGTGGAAAGTACAAATAATAATCATCATAAAAGAGATCCACGTGAAAATATATTTGAGATGGATAATAATATCACTTCTGATGTCACTTTACAAGATTTTAAATTTCATCAATGTGTATCTTTTGAAGAATTTGATAAAGATAGAATTGTTCAATTTGTACCACCTGAGGGGAAAATTGAATTAATGAAATATCATATTAAAGATAATCTGAATTTACCATTTAAAGTAACACCCACGGTTTCACATACGATGACTGGTGCCATGGATTATAGAATCACTATTAAGTCTTTATTTCCAACCAAATTATCTGCAAAAAAAGTTAGTTTAAAGATTCCTATTCCACCAGGTACAATGGATTGTAAGATTAGTGTTTCTAATGGTCATTGTCATTTTGTTCCTGAAGAAAATGCAATGATTTGGACATTTAATAAGTATAATGGTCTTACTGAGGATAAATTAAGTGCTATAACTGTGCCAACAAATGAAGTAACGCAATTAACTTTACAACAATGGCAAAGACCACCATTATCATTAAATTTTGAAATCTTAATGTTCAGTAATTCAGGTTTTAAGATTAGTAATTTCAATGTGGCAGAAAGAAATAGAAAATATCGTGTTGCTAAATGGGTTAAATATGTTTCACAAGCTGGCTCATATGAGATTAGATATTAAGAAAAAAATATTCCACATAAAAAGCTATATATTGTAATGCTACAATTAGGATAATGTAAATTCTGCATATGTGTATAGATCAAATTATATACCTAATATTATAAAGAAATGTCATTTATGAGAATGTTACCGCTGTAAAAGAGTCTGTGCTGAGGAACCAAGAAATATTTATATGAATTTTTTGTACCAAATATTTATGTGATAATTAAACATTCTCAATACAAAAGTTAAAAACTCGCTGAGATAACGTTAAACAGAACCCTCCCTTTCAATTCTTTATTTTGAAGTGTTTATAATGTGAAAAATCTCAAAAATTAAATCCCCGATTAATTAAAACAAAATAATTAAAGAATAAGAGATGAGTTTAGAACGTTCCTCTAGCTAGGTCCAGTATTTGATAACCAGATCCATTATTCCTATTTATACTGTATATCTAAGTAAAAAAAGATATGTCTGACATAGACGAAAGGTTTAACAATTTTATAAAGTATAGAAGAATAACCAAACGTTCCTTTAATAATGATGATGGTTTAAACTTTGCTACAGATACATTCATTAAATCAAACGGCAGTAAACATAACTATAAAAAGGAAACTGCAGAAGTGAAATTTGATCATGCCAGACCAAACAAAAATGAACTTTCATTTCCTCCCCGTGTAGAAGAATCAATTGAGAAACATTTAACCCAGTTAAATTTTCTTTCAGTTGATGAATGTGAGGTGTTAAATGATAACGGTGAACCATTAGTTCAAGCTATTAGAGATGCCCAAGGTGATTTGGAACCGGGGTGGTCTGCAACAAGGGTTGCACACCCGGCAGAATTATTACTACCAACAGAGCACAGATTGTTTGTTACTACAGAGGGTCCCGAAATATTTAGCGAGAACCAAAAAGATCAAGAATTTGAGTATCCCGAAGAGCAACCTTCTTATAAAAATAACTTAGGATGCTCTTATGGTGGGTATTATTTTGTTGCCTCATCTAATAAACTTTTAGTCTATGTAACTACCGACCATTTCCAACCTGTGGAAGAATTTCCATATCTTACCCAAGAATTGTTGGAAAATCAATTCGATCTATTTCATATGACAAATGAAGCCTATTTGACAGTCGAAGACGATGAATCAATTGATGATTTCACAACTGCCAATTATATCTGCACTAAGCGTCTATTTGGAAGAGATGTTTTAGTAATTTGTGATGCTAATGCGCTAGTTTTATTTTTTGATCTGGAAGTCATGATAAAAACACTATGCTCTCCTCATGAATCAGAATTTCCACTAGTACTTGCTTTAAAAGTACCTAGGAGTTGTTGGAGTGTCGATGTTATTACCACAGGAAATGTTGCTTTTGTGGCAGCTGGTCATAATTTACCAGGTGTATCACTTTTTGCCATCTCTAAATCCGAATTAGTCGCCAAAGATAAGGATGATATCAAAATGATATCAAAAGAAATAATATCTGAACATAATGTCCCCACATTGACTTTTATTAGGCCTGACAATGGATTACCGAATTTCATCAGTTTAGTAATGGGTTCAATTTTTGGAAGTGTTACCACCATCAAGATCGAGACAGACGTATCACAAGGTAACATTAATGCTAAAGTTGTAGATATTCAATTTTTAGCTGACGAGGTTTGGACAGTCACATCATTAAAAAAGAGTGACTTTTTGGCTGTGCCTCAATTTGAGTTACTGAACTTAAATTTTCAAGAGGCATCAAAGAATGCAATCCAAAAATCTATAATTATGGATAGCAAGATTTTAAATTTACAACCCAGAAGTATCTATCACTCAGGTGAATACGGTATTGGCACATTAACCACTCAAATTCCAGTTCCAGTCTCAAATTTGGGTTGGTTATGTGTTAATGGCATTCATTCTGATAAAGTAAAACTCAAATTTACTACATTCGACAGAGAAGGTCTTATTTCTGAGGGAGTTCTTAAAAAACTTCCTGATGATTCCGATTTATCTTTTGTCCCTTTATCTCAAAGACCGTATAATTCTTTGGAAAGATTAAGTCGTGTTTCTGAATGTGACGAGTTAAAATTCACATTTAAACATGAAGAATATCAAATTGCATCGAAGAAAGAACATTCGGGTGTTCAAGATATTTGGAAAAAAGCTAATTTTGAAATTAGATCAACTTCAGATGTTCCAAATTTGACGAAATATAATGGGTTTACTGTTTTTTCAGAAGATGTGGATTCTGACTTTGAAAATAATGATATTACTGAACAACACAATAAAGAATACTATCCCAAAGGTCCCACATCTGATTCAATTTTGGCTAATGGGTTCGAAACTGTCATCCACGTTTCAAGCACATATTTTCACGAAGATCATGAGCCACAAAGCTGGAAAGATATTACAGTTCCGGATCTGAATGTATCCGATAGATCAGAAACCAATGAAAGTGATCTATTGAACATGTCTGATGTTGGTTCTCAAAAATCTTGGTGGGTACATAACCATGCTTCAAAAGTGAAGAAGTTACTAGGATGTGCCATTCCAGGTAATGAACCGTGTGGTTTCAAGTTAACTGATCATGATAACGATATTTTATTTATCACAACTCATAGTGGTATTATGTTAGCCAAACCATATCCCTTAATTATTACATCATATTCTTTAGATGAAATTTTCCCTTTAGATAATGTTTCTGTCTGCATTAATATCCAACATTTGATGATTTTGAACAGAATAAATTTTGTTTGTCACATTAAAGAATTAAATTGTATTGCAGTAGCTTCACAAGCTGGTCTAATTTCTTTGCTAAGATTAACTGAATTTAGAGGCATTTATTCTTTCAGACAAGAATATATCATTGGCTGGAATTCTCAAGTTCCTTTTGATGAAACAGATCCAATTTGCATTAGAGAATCGGTATTCAGCGAACCTCATCGTGGCCTTTGCCGTTCGGATGACTTTGTTTTACCTTTGCCATTCATTAAAGGGATGGATTACAGATATTGTCCCGAAAATAAGTCCGCTGGTACAATTGAACATGTGGAATTAACTGTTTCTTTTCTTCGTAACAGGCAAACATTCAGAATTTTTGCCGGGGATAATATTGGGAACAAATAGTGGTAAGTGATATTTTACAACAGCAAACATTTTAACTTACAATTTCATAGAACATTTTTCTCCCTAAATACATAAATATATTCCATAATTTAGCATACATCAAGATAATTCCATGAAACATGATATTATATTTATAATTTTTTGTATTCATTTCGTTTCTGTTTTAAATAGACATTTATAGTTATAGAAAATTGTAATATATATTGATGCGGTTTCATTGTACATAAATTAGGCAGCCTAGTTGTTTCGTAATTAAATTGATTATCTTGGACCAAATTTAGCCATGGCAGCAGCTCCGCTTTCTTGCCATTCTTGTTTTGACAACCACATATGATCCTTATCAGCCATAATGTTAGCTAAAACAGCACCACCAATGAACACCATATGTTTTCTTCTTGGAGGATCTTCAATTCTAACCTTAAATTTATCTAATCTTGATGGGTCATTATGTAAGACTCTGGTATACCATAACTGTTTTAACTCTTTTTCTAATCTTGAAGGTAAACCAGGATACATACTGGAACCACCAGATAAGACAATAGCTTTATATAAGGAACTTCTAATATCGACATCAGCAGATTGAACTGTGTTGAAGAGCAGTTCACCGACACCTGGTTGTTCGACATCGACCAAACTTGGTTGGAATAAACACTCTGGAGCTTCAAATCTTTCTTGACCAACTTTAATGATTCTACCATCTGGCAATTCATAATTTTCCACTAAAGTAGTTGTTTCTCTGGCTAGTTTAGTATCTAAATCCAAATCATAAGAGACATAACATAATTTTTCTTTTATTTGACGAACAGTTTCAAAATCAGCACTTCTGTTAAAAGAGTAACCACGACGAGATAATAAATCGATTAGATGTCTAGTAACATCTCTACCAGCAACATCTAATCTTCGAGTTAAATGATTTAACACAACTGACTCATAAACTGGGACAATATGGGTAACACCATCACCTGAATCAACAACAACACCAGAGGAAAGACCTTGTGCATATAATGCTAAGACGGCTTGAATAGCAACGTAAACACCACCAAAATCATATTTTTCAAACATTACTTCACACATTTGTTCTCTATTTTTCACTGGATTCATTGGTGGTTCGGTTAACAAAATTTTACCATTTGAGGTAGTTGGCAACTGCATCTTGTTGTAGAAAGCATAATCCCAAAGTAATTCCATATCAGTCCAATTCTTAATAATACCATTTTCCATTGGATACGAAATTTGTAAATAAGAACGAACATCACTGGCTTCTTCACCGATCATAATATCTTTTAATGGAGTGCTGATACTAGCACGTTCTTCTGCTCTTAAGATTGGTCTACCAACAATGGATGGGAATGTATAATCTGGGAAATTCTCCCCGGCACGACCGATTTTAACGAAACCTGTACCTTGATCAAGGACTATAATACAAAGGGAATAAACTCAATTAGTTGAGATCATTATAAAATTTGTTAGTATTTTGCAAACATGTCATGTAAATATGTTTTAAACTTCCATTTGTAACCTAGTTTGGATTGAATCACGCTTTGATTGACATTTCAACCTTTTAATGAAAGTGACTTAACTTAACGCCTTTTTCTAGGGGCAAAGCTTCTCCAAACAAACTCCATTTAAACTAAATTTAAAACAGAAAACTACATACCGATTGGACTATGTGGATCCATCTTTATTTATTTGTTACTCTTGTGTTCAATTGAGTTGTCTTCTCTGTGAGGGATCAAAGGATGTACCTGTTATTATTTTCAACCTAATTTCAAGTATTTCGAGTGAAATTGAAATTGAAATTATTTAAGATTTCTTCAAAAAATTTCACCCGGCCGAGTCACGTGGAAGTTAAAGCCTCCCTTTGAAATAAAGTGACACAAAACAGTATTTGATACAATATCTAATATCTTATTTATTTAATGCAGGTGATGGTATTATTGCTGGGCAATATATAATGATTACTAATCCAAATACAAATATATAAGAAATTTATCTACTCACAGCAGACCTTGCTTTTTTAAATCGTTATATACTTGCTCTGTCATGACATTACCATCATCATCTTCTACTTCAATATCCATTTTAACTGAGGTAATAGAACTGACTTTAGTATTTAAACCATTATTACCCTTTTGTTCAGAATCAACGTTGATTGTCTTAGTAGAACTTTGAATTTGCTTCCATAATGATTGTGCTTCTTCAATAGTAGTAATCCCTTTAAACACTGATGATGGTGTAATACCCAGACATTTCAAGTGATATTCATGTGTTGGTTCATGGAAATGCTTTTCATAAGCTCTCCTCCCTTGAAACTGTTGGTTACTACAAATTTCACAAGTGTATTTAACATCCAAACCTTGTAATTTATACAACCAAAATGGCATTGGCATACCATCAGGACCTAAGGGCATATCAAATGATCCATCGACTACAGATCCATTAACGGTAGATTCCCTACTGTTATTGTTTTCAAGATATGTCACATCATTTTCCTCTTCATCTGAACCATATATTGGTGCATTATAAATCTTTGTGATTCTTTCCAATTCTTCTTTTCTTTCATCAACTGTAAATGCCAACTTACGTTCAGTAAAACTCTTAGTATTATGGAATACATCTTTCAATACGTTCAATATTTTCTTTATCTTGAATTCAGATAGATAAAAATCCTTTCTTTTATCGCAATGCTTAGTATGGTTCTTACCATCAATATGATTAGTAAACACAGATAAATTGGCAAAATTCTTCCCACAGGCCACACAAAATAGCTTAGAAGAAGTTGTGTCATGCTCTACAGGTTTATTAATATAATCATTGAGAAATTCTTCATTTAAAGTATTTTCAATCATACTCTTATCAATAATCGGGTAGGATTTGTAAAGGTACTTTTCCAAGTAGTCGGTCAATTTTTCAATGAATACAACATATCTGCCATTTTTTCTATCCAATGGTGGTTTTAATAAGTATAAGTTGTTGACAAAATCAGTATCAGCCTTATCAATAAAACTATTTTCAATCATCGTTAAAAAATCTAAAATTGTACATTCTGGATTCTTAATAACGTTAATCCATTGAGAATATAATGAATCTAAATCAAAATATTCCCCATATTGTTCGTCCCTTGTGAAAATCTTATTAATATTTAATTCTTCAGATCTTTGTGCCAGTAGCTGTTTTTGACTTTTGTGATCTACTTTTGGAAACATTGCATACCTCGTAAATTTAGCTCTCAATGATTCTGTTGATTTTTTAGTTGTATTTGTTTCATCTCTCAATATTATTGATTGTTTGAACTCATCAATACCTAAATTATTGGACGGTAGTGAGATTGCATTCAAATCGTTCAATCGACTTATTATATCACTTCTGTCTCGAAGGAATAGTTTTATTTCATGTTCTTGTGCCATAAGTTGTTTTTGTGAACGTTTTACTTTCCTGACTCTGTATACAGTGTTATCAGAGACATGTTGGGAAGTATATTGGCCACTTTCAACTCTTGACAGTTGAGATAGAATAGGCAGATTATGGTAGTATAATGATGGGTTTCTTTGAAACCTCTCGGAAATGGCCTTTTCAATGACTTCAAGGTCTTCTTGTAATAATCTTCTATCTTCTAAAAGCATAATAACTCGATTCAATAGTTCTGAATGCCTTCTTCTTATATGCTGCTTTTATTCCCTTCTCATAATGTTGGAATACCACCTCGTAATCTTAAATTTTTCAAATTCTAATTTTTCAAATAAATACTAAGATTATTCCCAAATACACTCTATGCAAGATTGTCACAAAAGATCACTTTATAAACTTGTTATGATTACAATGATAGAAGTAAGGGATATATATGTTAATGTACATGCTTTTTATAAAATGATATGTTGGATGGTTAAAAAATAAAATGGAAGTTAGATTAAAACTTTCTTCTCTTAGTAGGACGACCGTTCTTTTCACGTCTATTTTCCTTTTGTTGTCTGTCTTTTCTAATTTGTTGAGTAGATTTCAATTCACTCTTACCACCTGGTGTGTTATAACCCTTAATGGACGCACCTCTTTCCAAGGCCTTAGCAACTTTTTGTTTTTGAACGTGGTAATCATCTCTATGTTTATCTGGCATCTTCGGAGATTTCATTTGTTTATGCTTGAATTTACCAGAAGAAGTTCTTGGACCACCCTTAGTTGGGTCTGCAAGTAAGTTGGATGGGATGGAAGATTCACGAGCACCAACCTTCATTGGTTTAATCTTTCTAGCCTTAGACCATTCATCGAACTTACCAGATCTGAAACTAGCAGCAATCTTTTGACCACTTTCACCAATAATATACTTCTTGTTATCAATACCATTCATATTAACATACTTCTTTCTGTTCTTATCCCATTTCATACTAGCAGTTTGCTTGTGAACTTGAACCTTATCATCGTTATTGATATCAAATGCAGCATCAGCAGCATCATTGACGAAACCAGTGGTTAATTGTAATTGTTTATCCTGAAGATCAGCGGCCGGAGCATAATGACTTAAAAAGAAATTTGGATCTTTATAGGATTTCTTACTTAATTTCTTTTTCTTACCAGCTTCTAATAATTCATCGGCATCTTCAAACTCTTGCATCAAAGCTTCTTCAGAGACGGTGTAACCAGCAGTGGAATTTAAGACATCTGAAGAATCCTTATTTCTTTCATTTCTTAAAATTTCATCTTCAACAGAATGAGAAAGACCAGCCATTCTTTCCTTTTCTAGTAATTCTCTTCTTTCTTTAGCCTTTCTTTGTACTGGAGCTAATTGTCTTCTTCTACGTTTCATGAAGACAGACATTTCATCATCTGGATTTCTAGCAAATTCAAAGACAGTTTCTTTGTTATGTCTATTTTGTAATTTAGCTAAGAAAGCTAATTTCTCCTTTTCTTCATTCTTACCGAAATAAATATTTTGTTCATCCCAACCAGAGGCAATAATTTCTTTACTTCTTTTCATTGATTCTGGAGAAGCAGAAGTTCTTGTTCTGAAATATAATTTTTCAGCCTTTTGAGCAGTTTGCTTAGCTAATTTAAGATCGAATTTCTTACTGAAAATATTATTATAAAGATCATTTAAATTTTCTAAATCATATCTTGGACATGAACCAAGAACCATTCTACCGGTATACGAAACCTTTGGTTCGATAAATTCTGAATCATCACCATTATGTGATTCTTCCCATCTTTTTCTCATAATATCAGAAGTAGCTTCAAACATTGAAGTTAATAAAATTTTTTTTGCTAAGAATAATTCTAAATCTAATAAATATGGTAATTCATTTTCAGAGACAATAGAATAAGCCCAACCTTTATTACCAGCTCTAGCAGTTCTACCAACACGATGAACGAAAATTTTGGAAGAAGATGGTAACGAATAATTAATAACATATGGTAACATTGGAATATCCACACCTCTAGCAGCAACATCAGTAACCACTAAAATTGAAGTTAAACCTAATCTGAAATTGTATAATTGAGCTTTACGGGCGGTTTGATCTAAAGAACCATAAATGTATGATACTAAATAACCACAACTTTTCAATAAATCAGAAATATATTCCACATGAT
This sequence comes from Monosporozyma yasuniensis, assembly GCA_030558655.1. NCBI lineage: Eukaryota > Fungi > Ascomycota > Saccharomycetes > Saccharomycetales > Saccharomycetaceae > Monosporozyma > Monosporozyma yasuniensis. The sequence goes on along the minus strand of JAKTQC010000069.1, from coordinate 15,254 downwards.
GTCTAGTTGGAACGAAAACAATAGTAGCCTTTTCTGAAGGTAATTCAGTAGCAGCTGGCATTCTTTGTTTTTTGAATGGTTTCTTCTTACCTTTACCATTACGTTTATTACTATCATCATCAGAATCAGAATCACTATCATCATAACTAGCAGTTTGTAATTTTTTCAATTGTTCTGGTGTGGCTAATGGAACTTTAATAACTTCTTGTAAAGTATATAATAAAGTTGATTCTCTTTCATCATTCTTTGTAGATAAGAATAACATTTGTAAATTTTCTGAAATTTTTTGTTCAGCATCTAAACGAACTAAAACTGGATTAGTCAAACCAGCTTTAGCAAATTCAACTAAAGAACTTGGTAATGTAGCGGAAAATAAAAGAGTTTGTCTTTGTTGTGGTAAAGCAGCAAGTAATTCATTTAATTGTTCTTGGAAACCCATTTCGAATAATCTATCAGCTTCATCAAATACAGCATATTCAACACTTTTCAAATCTAAAGTCATTTCAACTTTTAAATGTAAAAATCTACCTGGTGTAGCTATAATAACATCCGGATTTGACATCATCATACTAAATTGTTCTTCTAAAGAATCACCACCAGTTAATAAGATTGCACGTAATTCTGTACCACGAGCAAATTCTTTAAAGACGTTAAAAGTTTGTTGTGCCAATTCTCTTGATGGAGATAAGATAATTGCTCTAGCACCAATCTTTGTAGAATGTGTTTTCAATTTTTCAATCATTGGTAATACGAAAGCAGCTGTTTTACCAGAACCAGTTCTTGCCATACCGACAATATCTCTATTTGAAATGATCAATGGAATAGTCTTTCTTTGAATTGGAGTTGGCTGACGAAACCCTTTTCTCTTAATATTCATTAAGATTTGTTTTGAAAGACCAAAACTAGCAAAAGAACCCTTTTTATGTTTAGCATTAGCAGTACTATTATTAGTAGAGAAATATGCACTAATATCATCTTCATCATCATCATCACCACCTGCTTTTTTAGCTTTAGTGGTTTCATCTTCAATAGAATCTAAATTTGGAAAAGACATATCAGGTTTCTTAGCCTTGACGTCTTTCTTATTTTTCTTATTAGTCTTCCCCTTCTTATCTTGCTTTTCTTCTTTATCATCATCATCACTGTATTCAATGATATCTGGCACTTCTACATCTTCACCTTCACTTTCACTACCACTTGAACTTTCTTCAGCAGCAATCAAATCATTGGCAATATCAAACGTGTTGTTGTCTTCATCACTGGAGTAATCACTGACACTTCCCCGTGGTTCACTGGCTCTCACTCTCTTCATGCTGTGATAATTGATCTCTTGAGTATATTTCAATCAATCAATCAATCAATCAATCAATCAATCAATCAATCAATCAATTAATACATTAGTCTCAATACTCTATCTATATCATATAATTAAATATTTTTCTAAACTCATCTCATCTCATCGCTAAATTTCTCAGAAAAATTTTCCAAAATGCGGCTTCCAGACGACTGCGCGGGAAAAACAAAACACACCGTGTGTGGTGCACAGATGCTGCCTTGTGTATATAAGAATGAAATATTTGTGAATTGAAAAGGTACACAATTTTGTGCACTGTGAACAAACAGTGAAATTGTTATAAGAACAGTTTGACTCAACTTGGAAAGGTTAAGTCAGAAAGTCACTCTTGCTGAAGAGACGTGAAATATATCTTGATTTAATTGTAAATCTACTCAACACACTTGTCAATATAATATTAATAACTGAACAAGAATGGCTTTTGAAAGAGAATTGTTAGTGGCTACTCATGCTGTGAGAAAGGCTTCCTTTTTAACCAAAAGAGTGCAACAATCAATTATTAAACATCGTGATGAAACTACAATTACTAAGACTGATAGTTCTCCTGTAACCATCGGTGATTATGCTGCTCAGACTATTATCATCAACACTATTAAAGCTAATTTCCCTGAAGATTCTGTTGTGGGTGAAGAATCCGCTGAAGGGTTAGATGATTCATTTGTGTCTTCTATCTTAAAAGAAATTAACGATAATGATAAAATTTATATTGATAATAAGACTGATGGTGATGTAGCCTTCACTAATGAACAATTCCCATTAACTACAATTGAAAATGTTAAACAAATTATTAATTTTGGGGACTATAAAGGTGGTAATAAAGGTAGATTTTGGTGTCTTGATCCAATTGATGGGACTAAAGGTTTCTTAAGAGGTGAACAATTTGCTGTTTGTTTAGCTTTAATTGTAGATGGTGTCGTTAAATGTGGTATCATTGGTTGTCCAAATTTAAAATTATCTCAATATGATAATGCTAAAGAACAAATTGGTGAAACCGTAGATGAATCATTTGGTTATATCTTCCGTGCCGTTAGAGGTCAAGGTGCCTCTTTTACCGATACTTTATCTGTAGCCAATTGGAAACCAACTCATGTAAGACACTTACAAGATACAAAGGATATGATTACATTAGAAGGTGTTGAAAAGGGTCATTCTTCTCATGATGAACAAGACGAAATTAAATCAAGATTAAATATTTCTAAATCAGTTCATTTAGATTCACAAGTTAAATATTGTTTATTAGCCATGGGTCTTGCTGATGTTTATTTGCGTTTACCAATTAAAATGTCCTATCAAGAAAAGATTTGGGATCATGCAGCAGGTAATGCAATTGTTTTAGAAAGTGGTGGTCTTCATACTGATTCTTTAGAAAATAAACCATTAGATTTTAGTCAAGGTAGAACTTTATTAACTAAAGGTGTTATTGCTACTAGTGGGCCAGCAAAATTACATGATTTAGTCGTTTCTACTTCCAATAATGTTATTTCAGCCAGAAAATAGAAACATTTAATTAATGTACTTTGTTTATATTATTTTAATTATATATTTATTATTTTTGTATTTGAATTGATTAAATTAATTCTTTACCCTAGTTTTATATTTAACTCATCAATAATCATATATTCACATAGGTACTCACTCACAAAAAACTTTGGAGTTTTTGAAATATTTAAAGCCAAATAAAAAGGTCAAGATTCGACAGTGAGCTAAACATAAAGATACGCACTACAACATTGTAAACTAACAATTAAACGGATGTCTAAAGTGTCAATCACAACTTTCAATTGTGGGAAATTATTCCCCTTTAATAATAATGATGCAATTAATTCTGTTTTAAATTCAATCATACCCCATGAATCCGAACAATTTGATTTGATTGTATTAGGACTGCAAGAATTCTCATTAATCTGGGAATGTTTAACTCCTGGTATTATTGAAAGACAAATATCGGATGTTAGTGATCAAATATTAAATTATCTAGGTTCTCAATATAATTTGGTTGCCACAGATAACACCGGTGGGACAGTGATTTTTATCTATGCAAAGGGTAACATTATTCTTCAAACTTTGGTTAGAAATAATTGCCAACGTGGGGTGATCAATTCATCATTGAAAGGTGGTGTGTCATTAACAATTCAAGTATCAAATTCATTACATCAAGATTCATTAGAGACTTATACTTTTATTTGTTGTCATTTAGCAGCAAATGAAGGAGAACAAAATTTAAATTATAGAATTGAAGATGTTAAATCTATTATGGAGTTTTGTAATGAACAAATCCCATCTCTTTTATTCAAGAACTCCTTGCTGTTTTTCTTTGGTGATTTAAATTTTAGAGTTAACCCATCAACAATAAATAATAATGGTGATGAGTTATTAAACCTTTTAGAGACAAATAAAATATTTAAGAAATTTAATGAACCAAAGATTAATTTTGATAAGACATACAAATATGTTCTTTACAATGAAAATAATGTTTTTAATGCAAAGAGAGTTCCCTCTTGGTGTGATAGAATTTTATACAGATCCATGAATGAAAAAGATGACATTGATATTATTTCATACGATTCATTACCAAGAGATAAAAGTTTATTATTTACCGATCATCAACCAGTAAGATTCAATTTTAATAATAAAAGTCTTTGCACATCAGCCTCAAATCGTGTTGTGTTAAAGAGAACCGACCATATTTTACATGAATTTAACTATGGAGATGTCGTAATTAGTTATGCAGATTGGTGTCGTTATAAGAGAGCACACTATTGGACAATCCCAATTATCATCTTACTGTATTTTATTCAAGGACTTCTCTTCAAGTAGTCGAATTTCAATTAAATATTTTTTAGAGATGACCTTTTTTCTTGGTTTGATAAAAGCGAAATATTGAAAATATTTCATTCCTCTACAAATGTTAAGACAATAACTATATGCTAAAAGTAAGGTAACTGGATGCCCTTTCAACATTATATCAATGGAGAAAACAGGTAACTTTAGAATTAGAACTTTAGATAGGGACCAAGCAGATCAACTCATCGAGTATGAACCATATATAGACAAATATCTATGCAAAATTAAACCATATTACTTTAGTTATAAAGCCTTTTGTAAAGAAAGATGGAGAGATAGGAAGCTGGTTGACATATTCACTAAAGAATTTAGAGATAGACCTCCTGAATATTATGTTGATGTGATTTCAAAAGGAGGTGTACTAGTAGATGGAAAGCCTTCAGCTCTCGATACAATTGTAAGAAATGGAGATATGATTATACATAAAGTTCACAGACATGAACCTCCTGTAACGTCGAAACCGATAAAAGTTATATACCAAGATGAAGATTTAATGGTTATTGATAAACCAAGTGGTATACCAGTGCATCCAACAGGTAGATATAGATACAATACTGTAACAAAGAGCATTGAAAGACAATTTGATGGAGTAGTAGTCCATCCATGTAATAGACTAGATACCTTAACGAGTGGACTCATGATGCTTGCTAAGACAAGGAAGGGGGCTGATAAGCTTGCAGATCAATTACAAAACAGAGAAGTTGAAAAGATGTATATTGCTCAAGTAAAGGGCGAATTCCCTGCAGGTAAAGAGATCACTGTCGATAAACCATCGAAAACAATTGATCGTAAGGTATCATTAAATGCTGTAGCTCTAGATGAAAATGATCCCGTTGCAAAAGAATCTAGGACTGTTTTTAGAAGAATAAGTTATGATGGGAAGACAAGCATAGTCCAGTGCCGTCCATTGACAGGTAGAACACATCAGATCCGTGTTCATCTACAATACTTGGGATATCCTATTGCTAATGACCCTATTTACTCCAATAAGGAAGTTTGGGGCGAAAAATTAGGAAAAGATGGGCTCAACAATTTTGAATCTGTAATTTCGAAGTTAGATATTCTAGGTAAAACAAATTCTATGGGAAGCTGGATGTATCCATGCACACATGATAAAAATTTAACTCAACCAGAAATGCTGAAATGCCCCGACTGTAATGTGGATATCCCTCCTGATCCAAGAGAACATGAGTTAGGATTATGGTTACATGCATACTGTTATAAATCGAAGGATACATCACTCACAAACTCTCACTGGTCATATAAAACCCAGTTTCCAAATTGGGCTTTATTACCACATTACCATTACATGGAATTAGCTTTAGAACAAGCTAGGAAGTGTTCTCCAACCACAACAGCGTTTAGCGTTGGGGCAATTTTAGTTCATAATTCAAACATTCTTGAATTTGGTTATTCAAGAGAATTACCTGGGAATACACATGCAGAACAATGTGCTTTGGAGAAGTATTACACCAGAGTTGGAAAGAGAGAGTTACCTCTAGGTACCACATTATACACTACAATGGAACCATGCTCATTCAGATTAAGTGGGAATAAACCATGTGTTAATCGTCTTCTTGAAGTGGCGAATGCCATTGAGACTGTTTTTGTGGGTGTTATTGAACCAGACACTTTTGTTAAAGACAATGATGGTAAAAATCAGCTAGAATACGCCGGTATCAATTATGTACATATTCCGGGATATGAAGAAAGATGTATCGATGCGGCCACCAAAGGACACACCAATATAAAGATGCTTTGATACATGTATGCAAATTTTCAATACAATAATAGGGCATCACCCCTCTACCTAGAAATGAGTTAAAACAAACAAGTGTGTTCAGACCTATAATCGTAATTTATCCTTCACACAAATAGATAAGCTTCGATTGATTGACTTTATATAACATATTCTAATACAAATTTAAACATTTATACACACGTTACATAACAAAAAGTAGCCATGCCTAGCTTATCTTTCATTGGTAAATTTCCTCTTTTTGGATTTGCAACGCCTTCCTTCATCATCGCTCCCCTTCTCCGATTTTACCACTACATCACCGACTTCTTCTTTACATTCCCCCTCTTCAATTATCGCTCCAGAAGCTTCTTTTAACCGATTAATTATATTATCTTTTTCTATAATTTGTTTCTGAAGGTTAATAATTTCTTTAAAATGATTAACATTTAATGCCTCAATATCTTCCTTATGTTTTGTGACTAGTTCGTGTAATTTTATCTTTTGGTCTAATTTTAAATCTGTAATCTCTGTCCTATATTTTGTATTCACGTCAGAGAAGGTTTCACTGAACTTCTCTTTTAAGCGAATTATCTCTTCTTTTAATTCGTACGTAGTTTCATACACCATTGTCACTAAGTGTTTTGAATATACCAATCCAAATGTCATTCATACTATTTGTCTTATAAGTAATGTTTACCTTTATAATGTGAATCAATTTTGTTTCTATATTTTTAATAATTACACAACAGAGAATATTTAGTGATAGCAGCATAGTAAAGGTCTGATAAAATAGCATAATCGTTCTTTGACTTTAAAGGGAATTCTATTTTTTGTCCCCTCGGAATGATTAATTTATTTTTTTGGGAGGAGTAGACAAAACACATCAAGTGATATATACCCTAATAAAGTTATTCGTGACATCATTGTCATTGGTTTGTAAAACTGGATTTATCTGTGGAATTATGCCAGGTGTTTCCTTAAAAAACAATTCTAATCTGACTAACTGGCGTCACAAAATTCAATTTCCATTTTTAACCCACTTTCGTTCAGTCAACTATGTTAAAAATTAGTCCATATTATACAGAAATGGAAGATTCGTAGTGTCTTATCTTTAACGCTTATACTTGAGTTTTATTTTCTTTAGCAGCTTTTTATTGTGTTATCATAACTGATCTACTGTTAAAGTCACAACTTGACTATTTCTTGGAAAAAAAAACAAAAAACACAGTAAGAAAACATGTAACAGAAGCAGGACATCTTATTTCATACAAATACCCGTCTGAAAACCTAACCAAGTAACTATTGTCAACTCACAAGAAGAACTATACCGTGTTAATATTAGATTTGATTATATATGTCTAGTGAATTATCAGATTCCGATACCTTGAAGAGGTCGTTCGATGATAAACCAAACAATAATAACAATGTAACAGACGCGAACCATAACGACAACATATCAAGTAAAAAACGAAAGAACATTGTTACCTCTGATGGTGGATATATAAGTGCAAAAGATAGATCTGATGATGATCGAGTAGATGATTTAGAAGATAATGTTTCCATTCAAATACCATACGGTGGGATAAGAAGCAAGGAAAATGAAATCTTAAAACCTAAGAAACCAGCTGAACCTGTTCGTATTGGTAAAAATCCTGATGATGAAAAATATGTTTTCCCAAAGATCACTAAAGAGGATACTCAAAGTGCAAGAATGTTTTTGAAATTCTACGGACTAAGAAAATTCTTAGATACTTATTTGCCTGAAGAATTAAACTCTTTATACGTGTATTATTTGATTAAACTACTGGGGTTTGAATTAAAGGATAAAGATGTGATGAGTGCTGTACATGAATATATATCGCCCCTAGTATATGATCCATCTAGTATGATACGTCAAAAGGCTTTAAATTACGAAGAATTCGAAGATCCATTAGAGAAAAGACATGCAGTCAGATTGATCAAAGATTTACAAAAGGCTATTAATAAGGTGCTGTCTACAAGACTAAGGTTATCCAATTTTTTCAAAATAGAGCATTTCACTGAAAAATTAAAGAAAGCAAATAAGATTTTAGTTTTAACTGGTGCTGGTGTTTCAACCTCACTAGGTATTCCTGATTTCAGATCTTCTGAAGGTTTCTATTCTAAAATTAAACATTTAGGTTTAGATGATCCACAGGATGTTTTTAATTTGGATATTTTTATGCAAGATCCGTCTGTGTTTTATAATATTGCCCATATGGTCTTGCCGCCAGAAAACCTTTATTCACCTTTACATAGTTTTATTAAAATGTTGCAAGATAAAGGTAAATTGTTAAGAAATTATACTCAAAATATTGATAACTTAGAATCATATGCTGGTATTAAGGCGGAAAAGTTAGTCCAATGTCATGGCTCTTTTGCTACTGCCTCCTGTATCACATGTCATTGGCAATTACCAGGTGAAAAAATATTTGACCATATCCGAAAATTAGAATTACCACTTTGCCCGTACTGTTATCAAAAGAGAAGAGAATATTTTCCATTAGAACACGATGAAAATAACAAGCAAGCCGCCAACTATGGTTATGACGAAAAGACACGAGATAACAACTCTTCTGCTAAGAATCCAATTGCTGGTACAGTATTGAAATCTTATGGGGTTCTGAAACCTGATATCACATTCTTTGGTGAGGCCTTACCATCTAAATTTCATAAGACAATCCGTGAAGATATCTTGGAATGTGATCTATTAATCTGTATCGGGACCAGTTTAAAAGTTGCTCCAGTTTCAGAAATTGTAAATATGGTCCCAGCACATGTTCCGCAAGTTTTAATTAATAGAGATCCAGTGAAACACGCTGAATTTGATTTAAATCTTCTTGGGTTTTGTGATGATGTTGCAGCATTGATTGCCCAAAAATGTCATTGGGATATTCCACATTCTAACTGGGATAATTTAAAAAATAAAGATATCGAGTATGTCGAAAAGGATAAAGGATTCTATAATGTTTTTGTTCCTGAAGATACTACAAATGATAAATCTAATGAAAAGGAGTCTGGTGATTCAAACACTTTAAATAACTAATAGAGTATTATCTTGTGTGCATTTTTTTGTATCTGAATATTCTCTCTTCTTTTGTATAATATTACATCCATATATAAAAACACATATTCAAAGTAATAATGACAGTATATATATATATATGTTTAAACAATAAAGATTGTTTAGTTTATGTTATTTAAGATAGTAGACATATATTCTTTCACTTCATTGACTAAAAGAGCATATTCTTCTTCAAGTTCATCTAATTCATTATTAAATCTATGTTTTTTAGAGCGTGTTTCTGTTTCAATTGATTTTATTTCTTTATTGATAATAATATTGTTAATATAACTATCCGTTTCTTTCAAATTGGTCATAATTTCATTTGAATAGTTGTCCTTTAAACTTTTAATTTGTTCTTCATTTTCACTAACTCTTTGTGACATTTCATTTTTTAAGTTTGACCGTAGTAATTCTTGTCTCGATAATTGTTCTTTAGCAAGTTGTAGTTGTGAGGATAATGACCCTGAAAGTAAATTTTTTAGTGTAGCTCTCTTTTCTGTTAAAGTCTTTTTAGCATCTATTATTGATCTTTCTTTATCGTATGAAATTTTCAAATCAGAAGAAACCACATTTGTCAAATCATATAATTCACTTATAACTCTTTCTAATGTTTGCAAAGTGATATCCATATTATTTTTTTTGTCTTCCAATTTTTGATATTTAATTTTATTTTCTTCTAATTCTTTTCTTAGTCTTTCAATATCTTTGTCTAATTCAGTGATACTAGTGTTTGAAATCTTATTCAATTTATCTCTCTTTGATTCTAGATCAATTACTTGATGTTCATATTTTTCTATTTCTTTTAGTGAATGTTGTTTTGAAGATTGATATGATTCATATTCTGCTGTTAACATGTTTTGTTTATCAGTCAACTCTTTTAATTCAATCTCTAAGTCTTTACTCATGGCATCTAATTTTTTTACATTAAGTTCTTCGTTGTTAGTCTGATCATCTGGGGTTTCTCCACTTCCTCCAGGATTTAAATATCCTATTTCAGATCTAATCTCATTATTTTGCTGTCTTAATAAATTAAAAGAATCAAATTTCTTCTCTAATTGTTCTGACAATATAGACATCTCTTGAATCGGTTCTTTACAATCAAAAATTCTTTCTTCTCTAAATCTAGCATAATTAACCACAGCGCTCAGTAATCTTCTTGTTCTTAGGAAATCTGGTCTACATAAATCCATCATGTTGAAATCTGATATACCAATAACTTTGAAAAATTTATGACAAGTTAAATTTAAAATTGTAATTGGGATGGTATCTGAAGTGTCTAATGTTTGGGTCATATCTTCATTTGGTTGAGTACTATATGATTCGGTGTTGATGTTAGCAAATAGATCTATAATTTGTTGATATAATCTAATAATGGACATAGATGTTGGTTTCATTATTGTGTCTACAGTAGCAGCAGAGAAGTCACATTCTTGTAGACATGACACCAATTCTGGTACATCTAGTAATGGAAATTCGTCTGTTGACATTATTGATGGTGTAAAATCTCCAAAATCCCTCCCTTCTTTGAAGTTATATGTAAGATAAATTGTTTGTTTACCTTTGTTTAATGCTTTTGTTTTCAATTTGCATTGAATTTGAAAATTAATTAAGATTTAAAGATTTTGGCAATAAAGCATCGCGCAGAGGATAGTTAGTTTCTTTAGAAAGATCAAGTTGAATGGTTTAATATAAATAAAAAATTGTTAAATTTGTTAAACTACCTTTCTGTTATTCAACTGGAATATCAACCTAACTCTATATCAATCTTAAATATTAAATTAAATGCTATCCGTTGTCCACGACCATACCCGATTGGGAAATCTAATAAACAAATATTTTTCAAGATTGAAATCAGAGAAAAAAACTGTCATTAAATCAAGAGATTATGGAAGATATAGATCTGTCTAATGAAGGATACTAAATTGGAAAAAAATAAGGGAAACCAGAGAAGTGAGCCACCATGGCATATGTTAAAAACCCAAATTTACAAAAATTGATTGATGAGTTACAACAAGATCCTGTTGACGATACTGAATTATTGAGAACTCTTAAAGAACCATTGAATAAAGTGTCAAGTGTAGACAATAACAGTGTGAACTTAAGTTTAAACACTAGTAGTATAATGGAAAGTGTTGGATCTAATGGTGTTGAACCAGAAGTTCAAACGGCTACTAGAGTTCAATATAATCCAACTCCAGAACTTATCGAGATTGAAAAGAAGAACGAAATAAGATCAGCTTCAGCACATCCCAGTATTCCAATGTTACCATCCAAGGAAACATTAGATTATGCTAGACGTATTAGTGAACAATTAGGTAACACCCATATAAGTAATAATACAAATCCCAGAGACTTACAATTTAGAGAACAATTATTGACTTTATCAAATAATGCACCAGGCGTACATAGAAATCATACAAATTATTCTTCTATTGGATCTGGGAATTTAGCCAGTGAAAGTGGGACATCTCATGCTAGATATGATACAGAAAGTGAACATGAACATGATCATTTCCAAGCCAACAATTATGATGAAATAGTAGACACCAGTGAATTGACAATCCCACCACCAAGAAATAAAAACAGACCCAAATCACATGTCTATCATTCCGATGAAATAGAATATAATGAAAACATACCAGAACCACCAGCAATCACTGTACAGGATCCAGATAATCAACAAATAAGAGTTGTGACCGGGGATAACTCTGAGAATGATGAAAGCCAGAATGCTAAAACTAATACATATTTACAAAGACCAGTTCCTGAAGAACCTATTGAATCAAATAATGATATTCATTCCGTGGAACCAGATTTCAATGTAAATGACAATAACTCACCCCCTGATCAACAACAACAAAATATTAATACTTTATCACAATTAATCTCCATAACAAATGACACTACAGTAGGTACGGAATTTAATCAATTAGAGATCCCAAAGGATGAAAGAATCCTTTTAGAACAATTTATTGATGCCCTTTCTAGATTAACTGCTGATTTATTATTAGATCCATCACGTAGAATGGAAAGTCTTCGTAGATTACGTTCTGCGGCACGTGCACTCGAAGGCTTTTGATACAGATCCTACAATGAAAAGGCTTATTACCATGGACCTTAAACAATCACATATCTTTTTTTTTATTTCCATATAAACATTCCCCTTGATAAGGACCCACCAGATTTGATAATAGAAATAAGGTTAGCAAAAATGAAATGTTATTATCCTGTAGCCAACTTGTATTTTCCTATAATTTTAGTAATGGTGTGATAATTTAGAATAATAATGTAACAAAGATATAGAATGGAACATACCTTTTTGGGAAAATTAAAAGTAATATAAAAATGTAATAATAAAAATAATAGTAATAATAATACAAAATAAAGGTAAATAAATATAACATAATACTATTGTAATATTATACTGTATAAGTTTCTTTTGTATTATGACGCATACAGTTCCAGGAGGCCCACAAACTTCCTACAATGTAGAGCCTTATCAAATTTCATATTAATGACCGTTTATTTACATAGCATCACCTGTTATAATCAAACATTATTTATTGGAATTGACCGTTTATTCGTAGTTTAACCCTGATTTGAAACTGTTTTAAACCCCAGCCCCTCTTCTCAATACGTAGTTTCTTTATATTAAAATTCTATTAAAACAATACATTTTAAATATTTTAATAAAATACAAAGGGATAGCGCCGTTCCTATTATTTTTCTTGAAAATTAGTGCTATTGAAAGACACGGGGATAAAAAAAGAGAGTTATATAGCTACTATTGTCTTTGATGTGCAGCGCCACTCTCGTTTCCTACTTAGGTTCATACAAAGGCAGCCATGTTAAAGGCTGATATTGTTTTTTACAGGTACCTGCATTATTATATGCAGTATCATATTAGAGTTATTCCTTCTTTGGGTAATATTACGTATTTACATATATCTTTTTTATATAGTATTTTATTTGTTTAAAGAGATAAATTTAAGTAATGTAGGTGTCGGGTTTATTTTTAACGGTTATTATGATTCTTGTATATACTTCTTTGTTATTATATACTAAATTTTTTTAATATAAATATAACTGTTATTTGTCATTCTCTTCGAAAATATTTTCAACATTCATTTAAAGTTCATGTAGTTCGTTTAATTCTCAACCTAACAAGCCAAACAAATTAATTAACAAATACAGTTATTTAATAAACAAACTAGGAAATAACCAAACAAACAAACAAACAAACAAACAAACAAACAAATTATTTTATGAGAGCTCTTGCGTATTTCGGAAAAGGTGATATTCATTTTACAAAAGATTTAGAAGAACCAACAACATTAGGTCCAGACGAATTACGTTTAAGTATTGCTTATACAGGGATATGTGGTACAGATTTACATGAAATGGAATCACCCATTTTTTTCCCTCAAGATGGTCACAGACATGAAATTTCTAATAATGAACTTCCACAAGCTATGGGCCATGAAATGGCAGGTATCGTTTCAGAAATTGGTCCAGCTGTGACCAAATTTAAGATTGGTGATCACGTAACGGTAGAACCAACTGGTACCTGCAGAGATAGATACAGATGGCCAGATGCTCCAAATGCAAACAAACCAAAATGTGCTGCTTGTAAGAAGGGTATGTACAACACCTGTGCACATCTAGGTTTAATCGGTAACGGTGTCCAAAGTGGTGGTTTAGCAGAACGTGTGGTAATTAACGAATCACATTGTTATAAAGTTCCAGATTATATTCCATTAGAAGTTGTGGCTTTAATTCAACCTATTGCAGTAAGTTGGCACGCAGTAGGGGTGTCTAAGTATAGACAAGGTGAATCAGTTTTAATTCTAGGTGGTGGTCCAATTGGTTTAGGTACTATCTTAGCTTTATTTGGTCATGGTTGTACTGATATTGTAGTATCTGAACCAGCTAAGATTAGAAGGGATTTAGCCCAAAAAATGGGAGCAACCGTTTTTGATCCAAGTTTACATAATTCAGCTGATAATGTTAACATGTTAAGAGAAATGGCTCCAGGCGGTGATGGGTATGATTATTGCTTTGATTGTTCTGGTACTGCAGAAACATTACAATCATCTATTCAATGTCTAACTTTCAGAGGTACTGCAGTTAATGTTGCTATGTGGAAAATTGAAAAAGCTATTGATTTTTTTCCTATGGATATTACAAAACAAGAAAAATCATACACTGGTTCCATGTGCTACACATATCATGATTTTGAAGAAGTTATCGATGCTTTTGAAAAAGGTTTAATCGATCCAAAGAAGGCTGAATATATGATCACAGCTAAAGTGCCTCTAGAAAGAGCTTTTGAAGATGCTTTGATGAGATTAATTACAAAGAAGGAAGAAACAATAAAGGTTTTAGTGACACCAAACAATTTTGGTGAATTGGATGTCGATAACACTACAGGACTATTAGCCAAATTATAACCCCATTATTTATTTCTCAACAACTCGACATGTAACCTAAAGGCTAGGTTACATTGTATTATACTATCTACAACTATAGATTCTTTTTCATTTATATTTTCACGACTTTATGTAAATTACTAACCCAACGGTATATAATATTTTAATTCAACAATAATACTCCATTAAAAAAGTTTGCTCATGAGTCATGAAGGTTTTAAATGCAACTAAATTTGTATATATGCTGTTCCAAACATACTTCCATAAAGTTTTATAATATATTAGGGAACTTTTTCTTCCAATAAATTACAGAAACAATATAATGGAAAGAAGAAATTTATCTTACTATATTTTAAACTATATTGACACAATATAACCAAACCCAGTACTGTGTCAACGTCAATGGTTTTGGTACATCTTGTTCAAACACGCCTCCTCCACTTTGACAAATTGTCAATAATTTTATTGCCTTTTAAAAAACAAGAATTTAATTCTCAAAAGCAAAGGTTAAACTCAGCTTTAGACAGATAACTTTAACTGTTAAAGCACGTAGTAATACGTTCCAGGAGGTTGTGTCAGGTTCATATCTGGTATGGGATCTCCTCCGCATTTAGGCATACTTACTTGATTTTCTTATAGTTTTTCTAAAATTAATTAAAGTTAGCTTTCACCCTCTTTTCCATACCTGCATATAATGCTTTCTCCCATTTCAAGATATCTTATTTCCTAAAACCGGAATGACGTATGATGTGTGATAAACAAACGGCTGTAGCAGAGAGATACGTTATAAGCCGGTATAAT
>JAKTQC010000068.1:0-47752 GCA_030558655.1 Monosporozyma yasuniensis | reverse complement strand
ATTCTTTTTCCTTGTATATAAAATATAAAAGATATAGAGAATAGAAAATAAAAAGTACAGATTCACAGAAATGTACTCTTCTTATATATGAGATATCACAGTCACAATACATTCAGTGTCTATAAGGAAAAAAATATCTGGGGGTCAACCAGGTGACACTGGGGGTGACTGAAAATAATATAATAGAAAAATTACTAGATTAATACAAAAACATACGGCGTAATTATAGTGCATGGACTTTCATAGAGATACAGTGGATATTACCACAAATGGGTCTATCCCTGTCTGTATTCCACATTCCAGCAAATATATTGTGACTGTGATATCTCATATATAAGAAAAGTACATTTCTGTGAATCTGTACTTTTTATTTTCTATTCTCTATATCTTTTATATTTTATATACAAGGAGAAAGAATCATCGAACGAGGTTCCTTGAATCTTTAGTATTTAATATATTTTATTTTTATCTAAACATTCTCTTTACAACAAAATGTCAGCTATAGAGACGAACAGTTATACAAATGACAGTTCTCAGCAGCACATCCGATACTTTTCCAGGTATTAGTTAAATAGTTGTATATTAGTTAGTTTAGTTAAAATCATAATTGGAGATATATTCAAGAGAATATATCTATCTATCGTCTAATCCTAACTATCTTTATTGTTCACTCTCGTCAGTAATCGTCCCATTTATATACGCCTAGTCCAGGGATATTACAATTTCTTAGTTTAAATTGCTATGGCATTACATAACCATAGAAAACTCAAGAAGATTCGTAAAGAATCTACTGACAATAGAAACCGCACAAGAGAAATGTTAAAAATAGCCAGAAAAGATCATGAAAATGAAGTGAAGTTTACCAATGGTGACCTAGTGTATAGAAGAAGGATTAAAAATAATAAAACAGAACCCACTTGAGACGGTTCTTATCATATTCTAGCCGTTGCAGGACAAAATACACATAAAATTAAGTCAATCTGTTAAAAGGTATCAATGTTTTTCCAACTGCATTTACCAAAAATGAATTCTTAGATGTGAAATCATCAAATCTAGATTCTAAATAGGAAATATTGGATAGGATAATTTAATATATAGAATTGAGTTCACAAAAAAAGTTTTTTTGAATCATTTCGATTGAGAAAAGATAGATTATGAGAATCGATATTTCTTTACATCTTTCTAATGAGGTTCAATAAAAGTTTGTTCTATATATTTGTGGCCTTAACATTTGGGTTACTCATATTTTAATCAATTATATTTGGATCCGTCTCTTTAAGTAGAGACTAATGTTATATAAAAGTATATATAGTCTTAATTAATTAATTTAATGTCATTTTAAACTTCTAAAAATTAGTATTTTTTCAATTTTGAAATTTCTAACAATTTCCAATGTAAAATGACACCAGAGTTCGAGACCAATGTGACACATATGTTTCATTAAGCTTGATATTCTCTCTCATCTAATAAGTAAAAAATCCTTTAAATTCACAAGAATTATCGTAATAATTCAGCTGAAATTGATGTTCATAATTTGAAATTATAATGTATGGTGGTCTAATATAAGATAAGTTATTTGAATTTCACCCCAAACCATTAGGAGATTTTGTGTATCTGGGTATTTTTTTTATATCAATATAATTGTTGTTTGTTTTCGTATCAGTTTATTTATGTTTAAATAAAACAAACAGTTAGGCGCTTAATTCCTGAATGCTTTGTTTATATGAAAATTATAAAGAACCACTTAAATGACAATATTCATACCTACTATCCATGTATTAATAGGTTGTAAAGTTTGAATTTGCAAGTAGGCCGAGAGATGTTTAGATTAAATAGATCTAATCTGCAAATATTTTCTGAATCCAAACCTCAAATATATGTTGGTATATATCGGCTGTGTTATCGTTATTCGAGTAAACCAAACTTTGTAATTTTTATAGAACAGGCAATTGTTATGTCTGTTTCTTCTTTACAAGAGTAAAAATATTTTTGAACTATTGAAATATCATTAGTTTAGGAATTATTTTTACCCAAATAAGTTAATTTTGCTCCTTCAACTTGAAAATATCAAATGGACCACCATATTGGCACTATGTCAATAAGGTTTTCATTCCCCTGGCGCTTTTTTTGATTTTATATAACAATATATTCATATTTGATGTAACTGGTGTTAAAGTTGAGAATACTTCTGAAGATAATGGAATGTTATTGACAACTCTCAGTCATCAACATCTCTGCGTTTATTTTTTCACAGGGCATCGCTAATAATGTTTATTTTTTTCATAACCACAACTGAAAAAGCTAAAAAACAACAAAATAAAACAAATAAGCTGAGACAGATCAAGAAAAAATTACTACCAGTCTGTTCGAATATCTACCGATAAGAGTGTTTTTAAGGCAAGTGTCATTAATGTTCAATTAAAAATACGAATACTGGCATTTCTCACATATATTTTGTATTTATTTTGACCAATTAATTCCCCATATACAAAAAAGATCCAACAAATGAATCAACCAGAAGTGGCTCAGTTTCTACAAGGCCAAATATTAACAGTGGGATCACACCAAGCTAAAATAGTGCGATATTTAACCAGTGGTGGGTTTGCCCAAGTATACATTGTAGAAATCTCCCCAAGTAATGAATATACAGGATCCAATATTGCATGTTTGAAAAGGGTTGTTGTCCCAGATAAGATCGGATTAAATGTCTTAAGAGCAGAAGTGGATGCAATGAAATTACTCCAGAAGAACAAGCATATTGTTTCTTATATTGATTCCCATGCATCTAAATTTTCAGTGGAGAAGGGTTCATACGAAGTTTTTATGTTAATGGAATACTGTGAACATGGCGGTTTAATTGATTTCCTAAATACAAGACTAAGGAATAGACCAACTGAAACTGAAATTCTAAACATTATGAGCCAAACTTGTCAAGGTATAGCTGCTATGCATAGATTACATCCACCTTTAATTCATAGAGATATCAAAATTGAAAATGTATTGATAGCAAAGGATAATCTTTTTAAAGTATGTGATTTTGGTTCTGTTTGCGGTGTAATTAGACCTCCAAAGAATGCCCAAGAACTAATGTATGTTCAACATGATGTTATGAAGAATACTACTGCTCAATATAGGGCTCCAGAAATGCTTGATTTAACTCGTGGTTTCCCAATCGATGAAAAATCAGATATCTGGGCGCTTGGTGTATTTCTTTATAAACTATGTTATTACACCACTCCATTTGAAAAAGTTGGTGAATCTGCTATCTTAGCAGGAAAATATAAATATCCCGCTTACCCACAATATAGTGATAGAATGAAGAATTTAATTAGAGTTCTTTTAACCCAGCATCCATTCCAAAGACCAAATATTTGTCAAGTGTTAGAAGAAGTGTCTAGAATACAAGGTGTACCTTGTCCAATTAAAAATTTCTACCTTGAAAGGGTTAAAGAAAGTGAATTTTTATCTACGCAAACATTAAATTTCCCAATATCTGCTGCACAACTTTCCCCAAACAAGAATATTGTTACCCCAGTGAAACAACCACAAATCACATCTCCATTAAAGCCACAATTATCACCAATAAAAAATCATGTGCTTCCATTACAATATAACCAAACAATGAATTTGCCTCAACAAAAAATTGTTATCAATAATCCAGTTATACCGAACCTTCCAAGCCCACATGTTTCCAAATCATTTACTAGTATTGAACCTCAACTTCAATTTCCAATTTTAAAACCTGCTGTTCAACAGGACTCTCCATTAAAATGTATGACACAAGACGAATCACCTTTGAAACTTAAGACTATTTCACGTCAAAATCAATATAGAAGTAATAATCCTCATTTTAATAATAATATCGGTGGGGTTGTATCTAGTCCGACCAAAAAGTTTATTGAACCTCATTCGAATAATAAATATGTTAACGCTGAAACACAAACGGAAGATGAACCTGATGTTCCTAATTTATCCAGAACCAACTCAATTAGTTCCATCACCTCATCAATTTCATCTATTTCAGCAAGATACAGTAATATCAATGATAACACCACTGGTGGTAGTATTGTAAGAAAATTAAGTGAACAATTAAAAAAGGTAATAACGAATGAAAGTACAAACATTTCTCCGGTAAGAACTAATTCAAGAAATGATACTGGTAGTAGTATTAAATCTACTATCGATGCTTTAAGAAATAGTGTATCTGGTATATCAACTAATGTTAGAGCATTTTCTACCGAAACTTATAGAAATGCATCTTCAGCATCTGCATCATCAGTGTATAAGAGAAATGTCTCATCTGAATCCTTTACTGAACAAGAGGATCGTGTTAAATTAGACAGAAGAATGAAATATAAAAGTTTACCACCTTCTAGAATCAATTTTGAAGATGATAATGCGTATTTACCACATGATGATGATAATATTGATAATAAGAGAATGAGTAATACTAACAATAACAGCACTCATCTTGGTGTTCCCGAGAATTCAACATCGTTCCAATCTCCATCACCTATGAAATTTGCAGTCGATAATGATATGAAGAGTTCAATTCAAAAACGTGTCATGGATCTTTTAAAAGCTGCACAAAAATCACCCGTGAAGAAGACCGCATCAGGTTATGGTAAATATACTGGACATCATTCAGAAACGTATAAACCAAAAACTAATTCTGAAAATCGTTGTTCTACCAGTTTGCAATCTAACCAGACCACTGCTACTGATAATGACTCTATTAGTATTAAGACTAAACCAAAAGTTCCATTAAGAAGACAAGCTTCTATTAATGTTGCCAGTAGACAACCAAGTGTAGTAGTCAAACCATTAACTAGATCAGTAAGTCAATCTGATAGAACTGGAGCAAGAAAATTACCACCACCACCTGTACCAAATAAACCTAGACTTTTACGTCCGCAACCACCAAAGAAATCAAAACGTCTGTCAATGATGATAATACCGAAGGATACTGATGATAACATCACTGATCATAGTAGTAGAACCTCATCCAATAGTAGTACAAGCATGCAAGGTGTTAATATAGATAAATTAGAGGAAGATTTCAGAAGAAGATTTCCAAGTACAGTTCAGTAGAAAAAAATAAATTTCATTTTTATTATATCTGTATTATTATCATTATAAAAGCCCAATTATAAACCCATTAAATATATATAATTTACATACGTTATTTTTTTTTTAGAATCTTAAATTTAAGATAATCTAGCAAGAATATCATCAGTAACTTGTTGAGTGGAAGCATTACCACCTAAATCACGAGTTAAGACTTTACCTTCTCTAATATTAGCATCAACGGCTTGATGAATATCTTGAGCGGCACCATTATGACCTAAGAATTCTAACATTAATGCGGTGGATCTAATAGTAGCAATTGGGTTAGCAATACCTTTACCAGCGATATCTGGAGCAGAACCATGACATGGTTCACCAATGACGATTTCTGGACCGACATTAGCACTTGGTACAACACCTAATGAACCAACAAGAGCAGCGGCACCATCAGATAAGATATCACCATATAAGTTTGGTGCTACAACGACATCGAAACATTCTGGTTCTCTAAACATTCTGTAAACCATTGAATCAACAATTTGTTCATTATAAGTGATACCACCATATTTCTCTTTGTTTGATTCATAAACATCTTTACAAATTTCTCTAAATAAACCATCACTTTGTGATAAAACATTAGATTTATGTGTAACGGTTAAAGTAGCTTGACCATTATTTTGTAATCTTTGTAAAGCAATATCAAGAGCAATATTGGCAATTCTTCTAGTAGCAATTTCAGAAATTCTCTTAGTAGCTTCTGCAACTCTAGTACCAGTGGCTGGATCTTTATAAGTCTTTTCAATTTTAATATATAAATCTTCAGTATTTTCTCTCACAATAATCATATCCACTGGTCTATCATTAGTACCAGAAACAGATTTAACTGGACGAACATTAGCATAAAGACCCATAGCTTTTCTTAAAGCGACAATTGGAGAAGAATAACCTTCCACTTTAGTGGTTGGAGACTGAACAGCACCGAAAAGAGCACCTTGACATTGTTCTTTTAACACCTTCACAGTTTCATCAGGTAAAGCTTTACCAGTATCTAAGAAAGTTTGGAAACCGGCATCTAAATCAATAAAATCAAATGATAAACCATGTTTAGAATTTAAATTTTGTAAGATTTGTTTACCCGCTGGGATAACTTCTTTACCAATACCATCACCTGGAATTAACCCAATGGTTAATCTCTTGGAAGCATTAGTGGCTAACCCACGATAGGAAGCTAATTTAAAGGAAGCAGTTTTGAACATATTATGTAATGTTTTAATTCGTGTTTGTTTGTGTTGTTGAGTTACAAAGAAAAAAAAGAGAGAATTGAATTGAATAACAAAAACCAAATCTTAAATGTAATTGACCTTGTTTATATATCTTTTAAATCTTCTCTTGAAACCAACCTTTAGAAGTTAGTCATCTTAGCCTTTAAAGTGAAATTTCAATACAAATCACAAAGGAATTTAATTGTCTGATGTTTTTTCCAGTGCTAATTTCCGATGGAATTTCAAATACAAAAGCGCGGAATTTTTTGCAGTGCGATTTCTCGAGAAACTGTCACAATGAATTTTATTATGGACAGTGAATATGGTTAAATCAAGAGAGTGACAGAAAGATGAGTGAGTTATTGTTGTTTGGCCTTTGAAAGAGGGTGTTGACGAGGACTGAGAGGAAGGTGCAATGTTGGTAAAGATGGATGGGTAAAGTAGCAAGATTTAATCCAGAGGAAAAAGTTGCTCGGAGTCTGTGAAAAGGTATTGTATAATTAAATGCAACGTTACCATATTTAATAGGGAACCCATTTAATTCAGTCATAATTGTAGTTTACACATTCCACATCATCTTGAAATTTACAGGAGCAAAATAATAATAATAATAATAATAATAATAATAATAATAATAATAATAATAATAATAATAATATTTCTATTTCAACTTTCTGTTTGATATCAATGTATTGTTTTACATGAGGACTATCTTTACTATGATATATTGAAATAATTAATAAAATAACAATTCTAAAAATGAATAATTATTATTATTTGAGTCACATTGTATATGTACATGATTTGAATATAAAATAATATCTTTATATATGGTTATAAAAAATTGAAAAATGGGTCTTAATATGATCATAACAATAATTCTTCAATTTCATCTTTACCATTACCTTCTTCAACATTATCAGCTTCTTTAGTAGCAACTTCTTCAGCTGACCATGATTCAGATGGATTGGCACGCCTAGCAGATAACAATTCTGTCTCTTTAATAACTTTCTTCTTCCATTGGTTAATGATTTTTTGTTCCTTTTCAATACCAAAAT
This sequence comes from Monosporozyma yasuniensis, assembly GCA_030558655.1. Classification (NCBI taxonomy): domain Eukaryota; kingdom Fungi; phylum Ascomycota; class Saccharomycetes; order Saccharomycetales; family Saccharomycetaceae; genus Monosporozyma; species Monosporozyma yasuniensis. The sequence continues at coordinate 40,365 of JAKTQC010000068.1, read as the reverse complement.
CAATGGCAGATGGCCCCAGAATTGAACCAAACATTTCAGCTTCTTCTACTGATACTTGTTCTTGAATTTCTTGTTCCATTCTAATTCTATAAAATTCAAATCTAGCTTGATCATATGCACTCATTAAACTTTCAGTTTGTTTATTTTTTAATAGATATAATGAACGTTGAATAACACTTTCACCATCTAATTGTTTACCTAATTGTTGTATTTTGCTCCAATCATAAGTTTGTCCAGAAAGATTACTATTTTCAATAAGAATCTTTGGACGTGATCTTTCCCATGGATGTTGTTCATAAAATAATTGTCTTAATTGATCCTCTAAATATACTAATTTAGCGGGTTTATATAATTTATTTGTCGTAATAACTTTATCCTGACTATTTGGTCTTGTCTTATATAACCCCTTATTATTTACTTGATCTTTAAATTGTAAAGAGTTTATTCTGGTTTTCCCTGTAACTGGATTATTTAATTTAGGTTCTCTAGTAAACTTCTTTCTTGGCGGGTTTTTAGCCACAACATTAAACCATGCTGGTGGTGCCTTTATAACACCTGAATTAAGATAGTTTGAAGTTCTTTCTAGAACATTAACAGCATTTACTTGGATCCTCATTATCTATTTTCTCTCAATATCTTATCTATTTACAAGCGGATAAAAAAAGGTTAGCTCACTTTGTTATTATGCTATATGTTTATTCTCCTTATATATATATACAGGCTCGTCTTTCCTCTTTATCCTTTTTTTTAATTGAATTATAGAGATGTATTGAAGTTTGCTTCCTTTGAATTTTTAATTAAGGACTTTTTTTTATTTGATTTTTTATTTGATTTCTCTCTTAAATAATTGACTGGATACAAAGAGTACTGGAAGGAGTAAAAGCAAACAAACAGATAAGGATACGATTCTATAAGAATTGGATGACATATTTATACAATTTATTATTTAATTATAATTATTATTCTATTTAAATTCATAGGTTTCATTTTGAGCATGACATAAGATACCAGCTCTCTTGGTCCCAACAATATTTTCTAAGGCTAAAGCATCTAATTTTGAATAAACACATTTAACAGTAGATATATTTAAATCTGCTTGATCTAAGAAAACACTCTTACCAATGTATCTAACCACTTCATTATAAAATTCAGGGTTGGTTGGTGGTTTATAAAAGATAACACTTTTAACACCTTTAATTTCATAACGTCTATAATGGTGTAGTCTCTCAGTGTATAACATCACTTTAATACGACCTTGTTGAAATAACGATCTATTCGCAGTCAATTGTCTTTGTTCAGAATATTCATTAATATCACCGAATAATATACTTGTCTTATCCTTCATATAATTTCTAATTCTCACATAATCACTATAATCTGGGATATAAATAAGAATACCATCTTCATAACCTGTAGATTTTACTATACTTGGAATCACCACACTAGTAAAATTCTTAAATCTATAATCTGGTTCATCAATAATATTACCACCAAGAATATCAAATCTTTGGAAAATTTGTCTAACTTTTAAGCCTAATTGACCCACACTGGATTGTTCAGGTTTAATGATCCTATGATTTTTCCATCTACCTGCCCAATTACGACATTTACCATTAATGATAGAATTAGCAGTTGGAGAAATATATTTGGAGAAAACCATTGTTTGTCTAAATAGTCTTGCTTGATCATTAATATACCACATTCTAATTCTACTGAAATCAGTATCATGTTGTTCTTCTGGAATCTTATTTAAATGATCTAAGATAGTGAAGACATGTGATATATTTTGGAATTCAATGGAATGTAATTGATCAAAAATAGTGATTTCAATAGATGATAAGAAATCATCTTGCCTTTTCTTCTTATCAGTATTCTCCACAATCATTTGTAAACCTAACGGAGAACAAACAATAATATCAGATTGATAAAAATTACTATACAATTTAATAGCTTTTCTTGTAAATTTCATCCCTAGAACAAAGAAATCATTAGTATTACCTTTAAAAATCTGTTGAAATGATTTGGGTTTTGATGATGGAGGTAATGATGGATCATAAAATTGATCTCTAAATTTACCCTTCTTATCCACTTGATCAATACCGGATTTGTTAATAATCTTTTCTACAATTTGATAACCAGCATCTCTTGTTGGTGCTACAACCAACACTTTTGGTCTAGTGAAACCTTGATCTAAATGTTCAATATCTGGATTGTCTTGTAATTTTTGGTTATCCTTTAAGATTCTATCTCTTGTCTTGTAAACATGGTTTAAAGCATGAAGAGCATATAAATCTCTATATTCATCTTCATCTTTACCATAGTTACCATATTCATATAAAATATCCTTGTATTGAAACATCGGATCAACTAAATCCTTTTGTACTTTAGTTAACGTATTAACAGTTGAATCCGTAAGATCATTTTGAACTTTTAATCTTTGTTTTAAGAAATATGAATGAATAGATGATTTGTTAATTGGTGATTTAACAGCCTTTGATTGATCAGTGACAAGTCTTGGTTCAGAATATAACATATATTCATCTTGTGAACTGTTGATCTTCAATGATTTATATTTCACTTCATTGTTCTTGAATGCATTGTCTAATTTATCAGTGAATTGTTCAGTAACTTTATTGAAATGAGTTTCAAATGGATCAGTTTCATCCTCACTGTCAATATCATCGGTATCACTAGCAACTTCATCTTCATCACTGTCATTATTGTCCAAGGCATTGTCGATTTGTTCACCTTCCTCTTCTTCTTCAATCTCTTCACTATCACCATCATCATGGTGAGATTTTTCATTATTCTTTTGAGCAGTGGTATCGTTCTTTTTACGTCTTTTTGGTTCAGGATGTTCTGATTTCAAGATGGTTAAAAGAGCACCATAAACCTTCTCCTTTCTGTCATCTTCTTCCATTTCTTCAGCATCTTCAGATTCTTCTTCTTCTTCCTCAGATACTTCTTCCTTGACATCTTCTTCTTTTAAAGTTTCTTGTTCATCATCTCTAGAAGGTCTTGCAGTGGTTCTCTTAATAGTTCTCAATTCTTTTCTCCCTCTTTTTTGACGAAACCCATCTTTGCTCTCAGCAACTTTACTCGAGGACATCTTGTTCAGTTTAAGCGTTTGGTTCTCTAATCCTTTCTCAATCAACAGTCTCATCACTACCGCTATCTCTTCACAATAATCTTGAAATCTTTTAATTAAAGCTCATCGCCTAAAATTTTTCAAAGGGACACCCGGCTTTGACTTTTTTTTTTCAGTTTTTGAAAAAACCACAAAAAAAATAATTGCAGTTCGAATTTCAATGCGATATCAAACACTACAAATCTATTGAATCCCTCTACAGATTGTAATACGGTAAAGTCAACCTTAAGGGAATATCAAGTGTCAATTGCCCAATTTGATAAATTTTCAACCCGTTGTTTGTTTGAGTTTCCCGGAAAAATTGATCGTTTTAAATCAAGAATTATATTAACACTTTGATTATAGTTTTTTTTTACACATTAGTTCATCAGTACTTTGATCATAATTTTTTTTTACACATTAGTTCATCAGTACTTTGATCTGTAATATATTCCATTGTTATTTGAAATAAAACAAAGAAAAAAAACATTATTAAAGGAACACCATCACATATTTACAATTTCCTGAGAGAATGACAACAATATTGTCAAGTTTGAAACGAGGGTTTCGAATCATAAGTGGCACATTATATCTAGCACTGATACTCATATCTATCCCTATCTCATTTAAGATCGGTGGATTATATTGTGGATTATCATTTACTGTAACTCTATTTTTATTATATTTCATATCTACCACTTTGAGTATATTAGCTAGAACCAATGGTAATAATTTTTTCATTATCTTAACTAGTATGCTTTATTATTGTCAACATTCCATTATTGCATCTTTACTATACTTATTCCTTTCCGGATTTTCTAATATTGAGTTACATCAATTAATTGAAAATAATTCTTCTTTACAATTAGATTCTTTAACTTCAATTTTAAATGGTACATCCATTGGCCATAATTATTCGAAGAGTATTGTTAATGCAAATAATTTAGAAGCAAATTGGATCTTTTATTATTTTTATTATAAATATATCGTGGTACCATGGAAATTTATTTTATCACATTCAACACCATTTTTCACATTATCTGAAGGATTTTTCACAATCTTAGCGATTCAAGCCATTGGTGAAACAAATAAATGGTTATCATATGAGAAAAATTCAAATTCTTGGATTATCACGTCATTATTATTTTCTGGCGGTGTTATTACCGCATCATTATATTATCTTTACAGAATTTATGTGACTCCAATTTGGGAATTATCTATTCAAACCGCTTCATTATTAGGGTTTGTCTTATCTTTAGTTGGTGGGTTAAGTATTTATGGGATTGTTTCACAAGCTGGTTCTGTGATTGAAAGTTCTCTATTTTTAGCCTATATTGTTCGTTGTATTTATGAAATTTCACCTAAATTAGCAACTACTGCAACAGATGAAATATTAGAATTGTTTAAAGACGTTTGGCAAAAACATCAAGGTAATTTACCGATTAAAAATACATTGGTCTTTTATTATTATAATGTAATATTAAATAATATTGACATTGTTTGGAATACTATACTATCTAAAGCTATCAATGGTAAACATTCATCAGAATCATGGGATCATCCTATTTTCCAAACTTTTTCAGCTAAAGATCTTTCCCAATTTTTTCAACCAATTTGGAAATTTTTCAAGAATTTTACTATGAGTGTACCAAGATCAATTAGAGAATTATTCATTGTTAGTTGGAAATTAGCTTTCGAATCTATTTCCCCAGCTGTCGTAATTAACCTTTGTTTTAGAATCCTAATTTTTTACTCAGCAACAAGAATTATTCCATCTTTACAAAGAAAAGATTATGATATTAAACAAATGAAAAGAAGTCGTAGAGTCATGGAATTAATTTATTGGTATAGTCCATGTATCTTAATTGCCATGTATGCTCATTTAATTTTACAATATTCTGGAGAATTAAAAAATGATTTATGTTTATGGAATTATAATTGGTTACAACCAAATCAAAATTCAACTAATGAAAATATTGTAGTAGATGCATGGAGTTTTTGGAATTGGTGTAATATATTTTGGACCATTTTAATCTATGGTAGTGAACTGATAGGTGGTGGTTCATCGAGTAACGATTTAAACTAACAAAATTTTGAATCATCCATCCTTTCATTGTTCTTTTGCTTTTACAAATAAAAAATTCCAATACAAATATTCTTTGCATTTCCTTTCATATATCAATGTCAACATGTATTTAGAAACTTTTGATTTCTACTTTTTTTTTACCTTGATATTTGATATGTTGTAATATTACTTTTTTAAAATAAAATCTCGTTCTTTTGTAATGTTGCTATATAATATATTCATATATAATATATAACTCTAAGCAACAAAAAAATCTTTAAAATTTGATCTTTTTTTTTTTTAATTCATATATTCAAGTTTAAATAATAGTATACACATAAATGCTAAAATATGTTGGTGATCGATATAAAAAAATTGTTTTCTTATTAACTTTCAGTACCAAAAAATAAAGTAACGTATAATGATAAAATCATGACAGAGATACCAAAGATGACAAGTAAAAGACTTCCCTTCTTATAAAATTGATCCTTCTTGGAAATCATTTGACCAACGGCTAAAGAATCAGAGCCAATTAATTTATAAGCAAATAAACCTGGTAATGTAAATGAAATAGATGTGGAACCAGTGGCACCGACTAAAGCTAAGACTAAAGCAAATGAAGTAATTCTTAGGGCCAAAGCATACATCGACACCAATAATGCAACTGTAATCCAACAAAATCTAGTATGTGGGAATGGAGTATGTTGTTCGATATCTCCAGGTAAAGGAGATCCAGTGCCATCCAAAATTTCATCTATTGCTAATTCATTCTCTTGTTCGACATCTGGTTGTGTTGGATGGGTTAATAATGTAGAGTTTTCGTCAACCATATCTTCCTCATCAACAGTCAAAGTAATTGGTTGATTGGATGCCGGGTCAGGGTTATTTGGAAGTTGGTTGTAATATGTAGTAGCCGGCTGTTTGTAATTAATTTCAAACCAAACCACTAAATTATTACAAGCAATTCTTAATGGATGGAATAATAATGGGAATGATAATAATAACATTGTGGCTAAAGCAAAATTACCAAAAATAACAAAAATTGAGTCAGGATTATAATTTAACATAATATTACCCAAAGTGTTACTACCAAAGGTTAAATAGCCTGTAATACCAACAGATAAAAACCCGATAGAAGAAATAATAATAGACCAATTGATGATTGTCACGATATTAGTCATTGAATTATCTTTTAATTCGTTAATAATCGTGAAAAGATTCATGGCACCAGTATAAGCGAAAATAATAATACTAAATGTAGATAATAACCCTTTAAAGTCATAAACTTCTAACCAATAAATATCACCTCTTAGGGTTGGAGCTGTGTTATCATTTTGGATTAAAATGTCTTTAATAAACATGGAGATGACTAATAATGATAAGTATACTAAAGCAAACAAACCTAAAATACTTGAATATTTCAAATGGTCTAACTTCTTTAAGAAACACAATGGTGTAATAATCAATGCTGATGCAACGATCCATGCATCACGATCCCCACCAAATAAACTAGGAAATATATCACCCATTAACACTAAATAACTTAACCCAACACCAAAGCATTGTACAATCATGGCAAAATCAAATAAAGGAGATAATGATGGGTAAGTTAGCATACAAAGTGTAAAGAATGATGAGTTTCTTGGATTGATTAAAGTTTTGGAACATTTGGCTAAAACGAATAAACCAAACCCAGATGTTGCTGCGGCAAGAACAGTTAGAAAGATACCAATTAATACCCCATCATTTCTGAAAGCATATGGAATAGCCAATAACCCTGAACCTACAATGGTCTTAACCAGGTTGATAATAGATGAAGATACTGTTGCTGTGGAATGCATATTAAACAGAATTGGTTTTCTGTATTTTTATATTAAATATTAATTTTAACACAATGTTATCCAAACAATATAGTCCTTTTAAAAGTTGTGTTAACAAACTAATTTAATAGTATTATGGTAGCAATATATATATTATTATTCAGATATAATATATGTACTACTGTGGTGTCCGCCTCGGTGACTAAAGACTATGCTTGTTTTTTGACTCCAAAACAACAAAATCCCTTGCGATGACTTGTAAACAAACAAAATACTCTAATTATATATTTAAAACTTTATTATAAACATTGATACAAAAGTGAATTTAAACAGATAAAAGATGGGAAGGAGACAATGGATTTTAATCAAATCCACCTGTGAGGAACCTTCTACCATACATGGCTGTATTCCCCAATGCTACACCACTGACTAATAAAGGCCACATCTTACCATACCGAAGCCATTTCATTGACGCTTTCCCATTCAATAACAGATATAACCCAGACCAAGCAGCGGTAAACCCGCTACCACTTTCCAAGTCATCATCAAAAATCATCCAAGAACCAGCTAAACTGGCTAGACCAAACAATAAAGCACTTCTTCCTGAAAGACCTACATTTTGTATCTTCGTAGCTCTTGCAAAAGGTCCCTTCCCTTCTTGTACCTTGGGAGAAAACCATCCGTTACTTTTAATGTTCCCAGATTTTTGTGCCAACGTAAAATTGGATGCCATTGTTTGGATTGGTATTGGTGGAGACATATATGGTGCCATTAAAAGCATAGTCCCTTGTAGAAGCGCAGGGTATGGAGTAGTAGATAGTTGATAAACATATCTCAATGGATGACCATTATAAATAGGTAAATTAAGGTTATGGTTTGGTATTGCTGCCTTTGGCGTTTCAGTAGATGGAGTATTTGGATCTGAAGTAGACATTTCTTTCAGTGTTTCAGGTAAATTGGTTTTCTCTTTGAAATGTGTTGTAAAAGTTGAGAAAGTGGTCTCTTAAAAGAAAGAAATCAAGCAAGAAAGGCCCTTTATAAAATTGTAAAAGTTACCTTAAAAAAATAAAATCATAAAGGTTATAACTGATAAAATGGCAAATATGGTACTGCACAAGTATCTATCCTGTCAATTACACTTCAATAAATAATGTAATAACTATTTGGTTCTATTATCAAATACATGAATCTATAAATAATATGCTGTACATAATGCAATAACTTACAACTCTGCAAGAATCTCTTTTCTTAGTTTATCCTCTCTTTCCTTAACATCAATACTTGGATGATATTTACCATCAAAATTTGTTTCAAAATGTTGTTCATGTGCTAGTTCAAACCAAATATCCATGCATGGATAAGCAGAATCTTCAACATCAACATGACTTCTGGGACATTTGCATCTACAACCAATCCCATAATCAGTTCCTTTATCATATAATGTACTTAGTCCTCTTCTTCTATATTTAATATCATTCTCTTGATATGGGAAATCTTTATTGGATTGCATAATGGAATTCTTAGGACAATGGTTCAAAATAGAATGTCTATAACCAATATCTCTAAAATAATGAACATCTTCAAAATCTAACGTCAATGCTAAACCTAAAGAATGCACAGGTGCATCACCCCATCTTTCACGCCAAAACCCTTCATGATCTTCCAGATATTTGAAATATGCATTATAAATATCGTTATCAAATACTGAAATCTTAGCAATCTCAAAATTAGACCAAAAATGACAAAGATTATACTCTTCATTATTAAATTTATCCTCAAATAAAGGTTTCTGAGATTGTGCTTTATTAATTGCAATATTTAATGCTTCTTCCTCATGACCTGTATCCTTTAATTTACCTTCTCTGTATAGATCAAGCATAATTTTTTCTCTCAATTTAGGATCTAAATCTTTATCTAAATGAACCCATTCTTTAATTTCTTTATCATCCGTCTTCATAATGTCTAAATTATAAGTTAAAAGTTTCCATACAGATCCCAGTTTCATTCCAACATTGTTTCTGATAAAAGCTTGAGTATATCTAAATAAACTAGGGACACTCCAATAAATTTCTGGAATCAAGACAGTGAACCCGTATTTCTTACCTGACATGTGCATCTCTAAGAAAGGATCATAACTAATATCACAATAAAAATCAACATCAGGTTCAATTCTCCAATACCATTCATATTGTTTCATTAATGGATGTTTATAAAACATACCTGAATAAAATCTACACATCTTATGATATGATTCCATAATACCATACATGATACCACGATCACCTTGATCAGCCATGGATTCTTTGAATAAAGGAGATTCTTTCACATGAGCTGGGAATTCCCAATCTAATTCATTAATTAATCCAAATTCAATTTTAGCTTGAGTCATAGCTTGAGTCTTCTTTTGAAATTCTTCAGTAAATGGGACATCATTTAAAAATACATATGGATATTGAAACCATTGATTAAAATGGGATTCAATACTATTCATTGTGTACAGGACATCATGCAATTCTTCGTTTCTAGTCAACATCACAAATGTTGCATTCATCTTTTGATATGATTCATCTTTCATATATGCATGAGTATCTACACAACCTTCATAAAAAGGATGTTGTAAATCTGTACTCAAATTTTGTTCATTATAAAGTGGTCGTAATTGAGTAGAATCCTTGTAGTAACGGGAATAGGCCCATTGGCCCATAAACATTAATAGCAAGAAGCTAATTACTTTTTTGTAATTGAAATTTCTTCTTATGAATCTTCTAATGGTAAGTCGTATTCTACTTGATCTCTTTGGAGCTAAACTCATTGTTGTGGAATTATTATTTCTCAGTTTTTAGTATTATTATTAGTATTATTATTATAGTATAAATTGGTCAGACAAAGTATTATGGATATATAATTAAATAAACAAAAATTATGGTTATTATATCGTTACAAATGGAATTGCTTTCTATATATTAATATTAGAGTAATTCAAAGAATAAATTATGGATATATTATTAAATCAAATAAAACAATTTCAAATCGTGGGACAAAACAAAGTGCTGAATTATTTTTCTTGTTGTCGCTTTTATAGTGGCTGAATTTGTGCCTTGTAAAAACACTTAATCGGAAAATGTTTACAAATTCAATTAATCAATATTCAACTTTATAATCACTATATGTGTTAATGGTAATAAATTGATCCTCAGGAATGGATTTATTATATTCTGTCAACTCAGCGATTTCCTTTTTTGATTTATGTTTACTTTTCATTAATCTTTTCGAGAAATTGAAGAATTGAAAAAAAAAAATTGTTGCGGGCAAAAGAGCGCTAGCGCTTAATATAGAGATATGTTCTAACTTATTGGAAAAGGATTAGAAAGGTGGTTTATAGTCGGATTTAGATTGGATTATTTGTTAAATTAAATTAAGCGTGTAGGTGGTAGTATGGAAACAATACTGTAATTGATGGAAGACAGTAACTGAAGATGGCGGAAGGGGTCAGTGAAAGCATTAAAGATAGAGAAAAAGTAGAATAGTAAACAAAGCATTACTTATTCAGTAGGGTTACGGACTTTAAATGGAGCCGGTGGTTGTCCAGTCAATTCTCTAATCAATGCAATATCTGTTGTAACTTCATCTTGTGATAAGGAGCCCAACGGTGGGGCAGATTTAGTAGAATATCTTGGGTTTATTCTATGTTTCTTCTTATTAGCATTAGCAGTTTCGACACTCTTTTCGCCAAATAATAAAGTTTGTAAATCGGCATAATCACTAATACCTTGTAAGAAATCTGCATCTGAATTAATATCTGATTGATTCGCAGAACCTTGTTTCCCCTTCTTGGTGGTACTAGTACTACTAGTATTACCACCACGACGTTTACCCCCCGCAGATGAATAACGTGTTCTAAAATCTGATTCTTCAGTTAAATCACCAGGTATATTACTACCACTATAATTCCCTCCATCAATATCTGTACCACTGCCATTTCCATTTCTTGTTGCAGCTCTTCTACGTAAGGATCTTCTCTCAGTACCAGTATCAGTAGCACTATCGTTAGCAGTATCTCTTGTAGCAAATTCATTAGATGAAGATTCCCAATCGTTGTTATTACCACTAGCAGTATGACTTCTCGTATTCTTTTGATATATTAATGGTCTACTATAATCCATAGAATATGAATGTAAATTGGCAACATCCATTAATAATCTTTCTTCTTGTAATTTCTTAATTTTTTGTTCAATGTTTAAATATAGTTTCTCTTTACATAATTTAACCAACTTCTCATGATCAGATTTGGCCTTTTCAATATCTTCTTGAAATTCAATGCTAGATCTACTTACACGATATTCTTCATAAAGACGTAATCTTACTAATTCTAAATCTCTTGTTTCTTCCAAATCTTGTAATTTACTTAATAATACTGGATTAGTACCTTGATGTAAACTAGTTAAATTGGTTTGTAAAGAGGTTAAACGATCCTTATAATGAAGATCTTTATCTTTAATAAAATTAGTTTTAATCTTCATCACTTTATTTTCCAAATTAAATCTTCTTTTATTCTTTCTTGATAATTCTTTATTAATTGCAGCAGCATTGGACGCAGCGGTATTTATATTATGGCCCATTTGTTGTGGATTATTCATATTCAGAGACATTTTATTATTCTTTTCCTAAAGTATGATTAAGTTCGTAATTTCTCTATTAGGTGAAATGACTTTCTTCAAATTATTTCGTCTCTTTTTCTAAAAAAAAGTAATCGTAATAATAGTATAGTACCTGAATTCACTGGTAACCAATTTAGGAGAGTTATTCCAAGTGGTATTTCTTCTGTATCAATGGTAACAAATTACCGTGTTTCCCCATAGTAACTTAATAATAACAATAAATACTTCAAATTTTAATTTCAAAGTTCAATCCCGATTTTACAAAAATTCACAGACAGAGCGAAAAAAAAAAAAAAATTACACAGCAACAAAACAAATTATAACAAAATAATGAAATGTATAGTTTATATATATATATATATTAGTGATATACTGTTAATCTACTTCGAAGAGGTCTGAGAAGAATGTTCAATCCATTGACTATGTCTCTTTATCACTTCAGGAATAATCAATGATTCAAGTTCGATAGAGTCTTCATCGTTATTTTCATCCAATTTAATCCATTCTCCTTCAATTTTATCAGGTGAAATTAAAACAACTTCACTCTTTCTTGTTTGTAATAAATTACCAATAACTAATTGATGATTATATTTTTTTAATGCCATTTGTGCTTTATTTAATAGCATTTCTGGGTCAGTTTCTAATTTAAATGAAACTAACATTGCTTTAGGGGCCCATGATTCTACCAACCTTCTCAAAAATTTAGGAACTGGATCTAACTTAATTATTAATTCACCATCTTTTGTGGTTGTACTACTACCCAAATTCCCACTGTCAATTCCACTTGATTGAATCTTATGTTTTGGTAATCTATGAAATGGAACATAAAAATCGCTGACAGCGGCAGCAACATAGAATAAACAACCTGGTTTATTCATTAATTGTGCAATACTTCTCAATGACCAAAGATATTGTGTCACTGTGGTAAATGGAATTAAAATCAAATTTTGTTCAATATTAGTATATAATTCATATAATTTCTTATTTTCCAATATATTATTCTTATAAATTGGATTTAAATTACCATTGATATCAAAGAAATCTAAGAATAAATGATTTAAATCATTATGCTGAAAATTTCTATTAAATGGTGTCATTGAAAATTCTCTATAAAGAAATATAACACTATATCCATTTTTTAAAAACCATTCAGCTGAACTTGCACCACGAGTACCAGCAGAAAAATTATCAACAAATCTTACTGTATTATTTTCTAATGGTACTGTTGTACCACCTGAAGTTACTAATACAATCTTTTGATGAGTTTGTTTTTTAAGAAATTGTGTTATTACAATAATTAACCTTGCTAAATAAGTTGGTTTAGGATTATTTGAAAAGAAATCTTGTTCTTCTTTAGTGTAAGCAATTGGGAAAATATTTTCATCAATAGTTCTATCAATTGCATGTAAAAGATCGGTGGTTGATGTATGGAAAATGTGTCTTTGTAAAGGTTGAGACATTGTTCTGTGATAAGTTTAATATAATAACTTTCTTTATTTTAGATGTTTTAGTTATTAAAAGTTATTAAAATGATTATCATTTGATAAAAAATGATATTACAATAATTTTTATTTATATAAATATAGTTTAAAAATAAATCTAAAGGTATATATATGTTATTATAAAGTAAATTACCCTTAAAGTACCCTTTAAAGCTTGTGATTAATTTTATATAACTAGAATATCCTAAAAATTCCACAAAAACAAGAAAAATCTGATTCCTTGGCCCAGTTGGTTAAGGCACGGTGCTAATAACGCCGGGATCAGCGGTTCGATCCCGCTAGGAATCATTTCTTTTTTTGTGTTTTTATTCATTTCCAAAACTGTTGGTGACGTCAGGTTTTTTTTAATCAACTCCACACATCGTTTAAACTACAATGTTGCAACAATGACTAAATAAATAAATTTCACTATGAAGAATAGAGCTATTTTATTTGGTCGTGGGAAATGATAGTTTTCTCACACAAAAATTTGTTAAATTTTCAATTTTTTTTTGATTTTTTTTGCTTTGAGGTGTTGAATTTTTCAAATAAACAATGTTTAATACATTTAATATATTGATGTTGCTGTATTGATGATAATCACTATACTTATTTAACTTGTAAAAACGGTACAAGCAACTATAACACTTAAGTGTCTGTTTATATTTTTTTTATATTAACTGCTAATCACACAGGAATAGATAATTTCTTTTTAACAAAAGTCAATTCTTCTTCCTTTTTTTACTTTATACTTTTTTTCATTTTATTTTTCCCCCCTCCATTACAAGAGAAAAGTAACTAACTTTTTTTTGAATTTATTTTTAATCTTAGTTACACCAACTTCAACTTGTCAATTCCTATAAAACTATATTCTGTTCCGTACATCAGTTTTATTAGACAAGAATCTACTCATCTCACACCCTTTTTCTTTTTTCACTTAATACTTCATTTTAGTTAAAAAGAAAAAAAAAATTTCAAAACAAATCCAAAGAGACAAAAAGAATTTATATACATATCTCGAATCCTTCCCCAGGTCGAATTTCTAAATCTCTTTTAAACTAGGTCTTGTTTTTACGAATCTCTTCGAGTTTACTCACTAATTATAATACTTTATTTGACATAATGTCTCAAGAACAAGCAATTTCTCAAACTAATCCGATTTCTACAGAGGCTCCAGTTCCTCAACAGAATGATTCAATTCCAGCTGAAACTCTAGTTGAATCAACTACTACTACTTCTACTTCTGAAACTACTCAAGTTAGTGAAGAATGTCAAGAAGAAGAACCAAAACAAGAAGAACAACAAAACGAAAATGAACAAAATGATGAATCTCATGAAGATATTGTTCCAGCTAATGCCACTCATGGTGGTAGAGAAACCTCAAACAACGTTCTTTATGTTGGTAATTTAGATAAATCTATTACTGAAGATGTTTTAAAACAATATTTCCAAGTTGCTGGTCAAGTCGTCGATGTTAAAGTTATGGTTGACAAAAAGAGTAATTATGTTAATTACGCCTTTGTTGAATATTTAAAATCTCATGATGCTTCTGTTGCTTTACAAACTTTAAATGGTATTCAAATTGAAAATAATAAGATTAAAATTAATAAAGCTTTCCAATCTCAACAATCTACTTCTGATGAAAATACTTTTAACTTATTTATTGGTGATTTAAATATTGATATTGATGATGAATCTTTAAGTGCTTCTTTCAAAGATTTCCCATCTTATATTCAAGCTCATGTTATGTGGGATATGCAAACTGGTAGATCTAGAGGTTATGGGTTTGTTTCCTTTGCTGATCAAGAACAAGCTCAATTAGCCATGGATGTTATGCAAGGTAAAGAATTAAATGGTAGACCAATTAGAATTAATTGGGCTACTAAACGTGAACCACAACAACAACAAAATAACAATATGAACCGTCGTGGTGGTTTCCGTAATAATAATAACAATAACAACAGAAGAGGTAACAACAATATGATGCCACCTCAACAACAACAACAATTACAAAATGGTATGCCACAAATGAATGGTCATATGGATTCCATCCCACCACAACAACAACAACAAAATCAACAACAACTTCCACAACCACAAGGTCCAATGGTTCCACCACAAGTTAATCCACAAGCTATTGATGATATGATTAGAAGAGCTCCACCAAGAGTTACAACTGCTTATATTGGTAATATTCCTCATTTCGCTACTGAAGCTGATTTAATTCCATTATTACAAAATTTCGGTTTCATCTTAGATTTTACCCATTATCCAGAAAAGGGTTGTTGTTTTATTAAATATGATACTCATGACCAAGCTGCTGTTTGTATTGTTGCTTTAGCTAATTTCAACTTTCAAGGTAGAAACTTAAGAACTGGTTGGGGTAAAGAAAGATCTAATTTCGTTCCACAACAAGGTCAACCTCAACAAGTTGGTCCAATGCCTGTTATGATGGGTGGTGAAGGTCAACCACAAGGTCCAACTCCAGTTGAACAAATTCCACAAGACGGTCAAATGTTACCACCACCACAACAACAACAACAATAAATTGTTTTAAAATATTAATATTTCAGATTATTAATTTTCTAAACAACTAAAACAAAACTTTTTTTTTATCACTTTTATCTTTGTTATTATAATATACATTTAATAATCTAAAAAATGTTACTTATTATTATTACTACCTATCTCTTTATTTTTGATGTTCTTTTATACAAAAAATATTTTTAATTTCGTCGTTATTATATAATATACTCTATGTTTATATGATATATATATTTTTACATGTAAATTAATTAGAAATGAAACTTATATATAAATTATCGATTCAAAATGTTTACTACCATTACTTTAACTGATATCTCTTATTCTTATTATTACGTATATGGGTCTCTTGTGGTCATATTACACGGAGGTTGCCCAAATTAAATATGAGATGAGGGGAAGAAGATGTCAACTTCAGTGAAAGAGACAAGTTGGAGAACACAACTTTTGTATTAAAAAAGAAGAGATATATAAGTGAACTAGTGAACAGAAGGGAGAAATTGAAATTCTATTTCTCAGAATCACTAAATAGAACTAAAATATTATTGACAAGAAAAAATAAGTAACAATGAAACATACTGCTGGTGGAATGAAAAGACCTGTCAAAATTAGGGAGTTTGAAGTGGCTATTAGAGATATGTCAAATGATGAATTGAAAAATATCAGAAATGAGATTGAAAATAGTTTACAACATTTAAATAGATCGAATGCGAGACTTCAAGCTTATATCGATAAGATTGAAGGGAAAGAACAACATTATGAAGATAATGATTTGTTAGATGATCTAACCACTGATGAATTAGATAATATCGTTCATGAAGATTTACAATTGTTTTCGGATTCATTAATGGAGAATAATATTATTTTGAAGAATTATCAAGAAAGATTAGATGCATTAAATCAAGAAAATATTTTCAGAACTTCAGGTACTTCTAAGAATGAAACTAAGGATAACGTTTCCAATTCTACTTCAAATGTATCCATTCAAACTCAAGAACCAAATGCCATCTATTTATAGTTTAATGTGATAGTAATGTCAACATACCATATTTCTTGCATTCTTTTTTCATCATACTATATATTCCTATAATCACCTTAGACTTTTACCTTTTTTTTTATGAAAGATTCAATTAATTACTAAATAGTGACAAACATTGCATTATAACGTTTTAAATTCTATATTAATATAATATACAATGTCTATATAATGATATGTTTTAATTGTTGAACCATAATTATAAATGTTGGATAGTATAAGAATGCACAATAACAGCAGTGGCAGTTTGAATATTCATGGATCTAATAACACCATGTTGTTGAATTTCTAAACATAAATCCAATTCACCTAATAATGGACCAGGAATACCATATGCTTCAGTACCTAACAGGATTAAAGATTTCTCTGGGAAATTGTATTTTTCATCCAGTCTAATTGATTTATCTGTTTGTTCAAGGCCGATTAAAGTATAACCCTCTGCTTTCTTCTCTTGCATATATTCAGCAATAGAGTCGATTGGAACTTCTTCCATTGGCATCCACTGGTCTGATGAAAGTGACACATCTTTAAATTGTGGATGTTTCACGACTTTCAAATCTTGCATTGTAACAACTTTAGCACCAAGGACATCACATAATCTACAAATACCACCTAAATTGAAAGGTTTATCAACTAAAGACGCAACAACAATTAAATCAGAACGTTCCACTGAATCGGTCATATCTTCTTCATCTTCTTTAGTACTATTATGCATTGCAATCGTAACTTTAGATGGTTTTTGGTCAGAACATTCGACTGGGAGATTCATATCTAGGTTCAAGCAATTACTGAAATGATTGAAGGCATAAGCAGATATTTGTATATGTCCAAGACCATTTATTCTTTCCGTAACATTACCAAAGATACCAGCTAAAGTCAAATCATCGTACAGATCCCATACTTTAGCGTCTCCAACTCTGATTTTCTTCCCATTTTTTTGACCATTTTGAGCATTATGAAAAAGATTCTCTAATATATCCTTCATGTTATGAGTTTTTAATTGAAACTCGAAAATTGGCCAGAACAATACAACCAAGGAATTAGAAAAATGTCTAACCAATGGTTTATTTGATGTTGCATTTGGGACTAATACAGATATAAATCTGTTTAAAAGTGCCTTTGATGTGTTATCTTTTTGGGCTTTTAGAACAAGGAATAATATTCTTTCTACACTGACTACCAAAAACGGTTTGCTATGGTCTATTAGTAAAGAAAATAACAAATCTTCAAGATCAGTTGGGTGATCATCTTTAACACATTCAGAACAAATATAAAAGGCGATAATCCATTCTTTGTAAACTCTAACATCAATAGAATTCTCCATCTCCAAACTTTGAAGAATCTTTTTAATGAAATCCTTCAAATCAGGTAGCGGTTCTGTCTTGCTTAAAACGTAAAGTGTCATCAACAGTAATTGCCATTCTAGGATTCTTTCAGTTTCCTCTGGTACTTCTCTATTGACATCGGAAGATACGATATGAGTAGCATCCATCAGATAACTTATAAAGACATTTTGGAAGTTTGGTCCACTTTTGAGTATAGCTGAAATAACATAAAGTTTTGAATACATTTCAGGGTATCTGTACATTGCCACATAGATCTTCTTATCTTCATGGCTCGTGTACCAGCTATCATATAGATGACTCATAACAGATTCTAGTCTAAAAGCATTTTGTTCATTTTGTTTCTGAACAAAAATAGAAACTAAAGAAGACGACAACCACTTTAATCCACTCAGATTAGTTAAATCGTCTTTATATTTTTCCATAAAGGAACTAATTTGTGCAGCTAAATGTGGTAGAAATCCTCTTTGATGGAAGCTTAAGTCACAAATTTGTTTTATGAGTTCATGTAAGGTTTGTTTCACAGGTGATTCCGGATTTGAAATAGCAGTAAAAATGTTTTCCGAACTGAATATACGGTCTATAAGACCATATTGAAGATCTAGTTTGTTTTGAGTGGTCGTGTTATTAGCAATGACATTCCAGATAGTACATAGGGATTCGAAACCTTGTGAGTATAAACTTGATCCGTCCAAAATATCAGAATCAATGAAAATGTTCAGATCGCATAAAAGCATGATTTGATGGTAATAACGATAGCAACCCGTATTTTCGGTGATATTCTTTATAATTAATGGAAATAATTCATCTAAGTACTCGATACGGTTCTCTCTCAATGGACAATGACGCCAAACTAATTCTGTAAAAGTAGCAAATATATCATCCTTGACGTAGTTACCCAAAGAATTTTTCTTGCAATATTGAGTGATGACATTGTGAAGTTGTTTTGATTTATCAACATGGAATGGATATGAATCAACTATAAGTGTTCTTAGAAACTTAAGTTTCCCTGGTGAAAAGTATTGAATGGTATAATCCAACACAATTTGAAAATCAACTTGGTTTAGGACTGTAGACCGGTTAAGAAGACCACTGACAGCTGTTGCACCATATTCATAAAAGATATCCATATCATCGCGTTTCAAGTTCTCTGGTTTTAACAAATTTTCGATATTCTTCTCGATACTTTCATTAACCCTGATCCAATCAAACGATTCTTTTAATTCCTGTTTTGGAACAAAGAGTAAATCAGATAAAACAGCTTGTAATTCTTCTCTGTGCTCTTTTGGTCTGATATGTAGGTATATCATACAAAGGGCATCAAACATAGCATCAATTCCCATATCATCCTGTACTGATTCCCTTTGATTCACATATCTTTCTTTCAAGACTTTCACTTGAAATATATTTCTGACGACCTTATCAAAGTGTTTTAGGTCGCAATGACAATTTTTCAAATGTGATGACATACATTTAATCCATTGAGTTGGAGATGATTCCTGTTCATTGACGTAATTTAACATCGAAAATAAGTACGTCTTTAATGTGGTTTCTGAAATTGGATCATTACACTTAGTTGCAAATAACTTGGTTAACAGAGTAAGGTGGGTGGCGTTAAAGAGTTGTGAGTTGTATTTTGTAGCATATCTAACAATCCCATCACAACAATAAATCTTAGCTGGAACAAAGTCAGTATCTATAATTGACTGTAATAAAGTGGCAAGGACATCAGAAATACCATTTTTTGAAGCTGCAAGGATCTCACAGAATAAATCTCTCACAGAAATACCATGAGGACAACAATTATCATCAATAGCCTTTGAATGATCAATCCCTGTTTTAAAGTAATTGCTATCCATCAAAGATGGTAATAAGGTGGAACGTAATAACTGTAAATTTGTAGAGAACACGCTTTTATTTTTTAATTCCAACATTAAAGATACTATATATTCTTTTATACTTCTCATAGAAGATTTTAGCCCAGTGGAACAAAGTACTAACCCCCATGATTCAGGAATAAATGAATCATCAAATATCTTACTAATATCTTTTCCAATTTTTTGAATTGATTCTAAATTTGTATCTAATGCCACAATTTCATATAATGTTATGTACCTTTTCCAAGCTAGTTTATAACTCTTCTTGTCTTTAACATCCCAATTGAAATGGATTAATGTGGATGAAGTAGTTATCATTGAATTATCAGATGATGATAATATTTCAACAATTTTCTTCACTATGGACAATGCAATCTTACGATATTCAATAACATCATGATTTAATGCAAACTGTATTCCAATCCAAAAGTCATCGGTTTGAATAAATTGGACTAATTGATCTTGTGTATTATCACTTGAAACACTTCTTAAAAGGAAAATTAAAGAGATTTTTAATTTCCAATTACAATCAGTACAATTCTTGAAAAGTTCAATTAAATAGGCCCAAACGTTATCACTAAATTCATTAGAAGAATTACAAAGCTGGTTAATTTCAGGGTATCTCCATCTGATTAGTTGAGAACTTTGTAAAGCAATACTTTTTACATTACAACCTAGCAAAGCTATCAAACAACTATCTGCTGAAACAAAAATGGTCATGTCAAGTTTCTTTTCATCCTGAATGTAAATAATTTCTAATAGTTGTAAAAATAAGACTAATTGGGTATCATTTAATTTTTTAGAAGATGAGGACTCAGAGTCACCAGCGGTTATATCAGTTAATAATGGTTTAACAAATTCCACATAAAATCCGCTATCAAATATGATTTCTTTGGTGGATTTAATATAAGTTAGGATAGTACTCAATGCAAATTGATCTAGTTTATTTCTTAGTGTTGATACATTGGATACAAACTTCAATAATAAAGTAAACTCATTATCTTTTAAATGTGATTCATGAGCAGTTTTATTTGAATCAGCAAGTAGAACATCAATTTGATTGGTAATTTTGTTGAATAAATAATCGATTAATTGATCATTTGTGGATAAATCAATACCAGTAATAGTGACAATTTCCAATGCTTGTTCGAGATCACCATCTTCGATTAATTGTTGTGTAAGCTCTATCTGTTTCTCCAATGGGAGATATTTCAGTAGAACAGAGTTTGCAGACATCCCCTAGGTATTCTGTACTGGTGATAGTTAATTATTTGGGAGTGATTAGGTATTTTTAACTTTAATAGTTATGCATCTCATCGCATCCAAGATTCTTCTACAAATTATTTTTTCAGTATTTTTTTTTCTTTGAAATAATGCCTGCTTTAACAGAAAATGTCAGAAATAATGATTATGGGTTATTTTGTATATTATTAAAGAAAGGATCTGTTAAGAAAGATTTTAACAGTTTACATTGGAATGTACAGAGTGTGAATTTCTCTATATTAAGATTATCTTTTTAATACTCAACTCTCTCTAAAGAGTTTTTATCGATCACAGCTCTGTTATAACATGACTTTAGCAAAACTCAAGATCAAAAAATTGGTAATTTTTAGAGTAGTTATATTAAATACTCTTCAAGACTTTAATCATTAATAGTAATATATGTACCCACTTTCCCTTATCGCATAAATATAATAATATATATATATTCTAAGAATAATGTGTCAAAGTCACGTGCAGCAAGGACACCCGTGCCCCACACTATCAATCTTGTCAATATAAGGATATAAACCGTTTTGAATTGAAAAAGGTAATCATATTTAACAATATTTGAATTATACTTTCAATTGACACTTTTATTAAAACCCCATTGAGATGGATAGAGATATACCATTAGTATAAACATTAAAAAGGAAATTTACAATGGACAATAAGTCAAAAACTGGGGTTAATATGGAGAGAGATAAAGAAATTGAGGATAAATCAGTGGGGAATCAAGAAACCGGGAAATATGATTCAACTATCATCTCTGATGTTCCCAGATTAATGTCGGAGTCTGGTAAGAATGGTTCAAGTATCAAGATGGAGGAGGATAGACCTTCAACTTTAGAAACAGCCTCTGCTTCTCAAACCATCCCAAATAATAAGTCAGAAGACACATTAGAGAAGACTACATCAAGGGACAATAATGATGTGAAAGTTTTTACTGAAAAGGAACCCACCATTGAAGTTAATGATGTGATCAATTCTGACTCAAATGAAGAACCTATTGCACAAAGAATGATTCATACAAAAATTTTAGAGAAAGATAATCCATTCTTAGAAGATAATGGAAACCAAAGGAAAAGGACTAATTCAAATAACATATCTAAATCATTTACAATGGCTTCTGAAAAGAGTCACAGTATTAAGAACCCAAATGGGGAATATTTAGAAAAGGAGAAACAAGAAAGTTTGTTAAGTGGTGATGAACTATTTTCAAATGATGTGGGTGGAAATCAAGAGAATCACATTGTAGATAATAATGAAGAAAATTATGATATTACCAAAGGTGAAAATCAATTACTTTCCTTCCAAAAAGGTTCGATATCCAGTAATAATCAAAATAATATCTCTGTGGATCTTAACTCTGGATTAAGTAAACCACAAACTAGTAAAAATAAGGAATCTTCTAAATTAGGAAACAAAATTGTGATTTCAGAAGCAATTAAAGTGTCAGAAGGACAAGGAAGAACATTTGTGGCCTATATAATTGTTAATGGTACTCATTCTGTAAAGAGGCGCTATAGTGATTTTGAAAGTTTAAGAAATCTTTTAATGAAATTGTTCCCAATGGTTTTAATTCCACCTATACCTGAGAAGCAAAGTTTGAAAAATTATAGTAAAGCAATTACCAATTCAGGGACGAACTACTTACTTTCATCAGATATTGCTGGTTCACTAGAATTATCATTATCAAAATTAAATACATCTACAGCCAATTCAGATGAAAAATTCATACGACATAGAATTAAAATGTTAACCAAATTTTTAAATCAATTACTTAATAATGAAGAAATAATGAATACTTCAATTATAAATGAATTTTTAAATCCAAATACACCAAATTGGAATGATTTTGTGACTAGTTCTCCAACATTTTCAAATTTACCTAAAAATGTTTTACAATGTAATCCCTTAGATCCAACAAATACAACAAGAATTCATGCTTCCTTACCTATCCCATCGGCAACAACCCAAATTCAATATCCAAAAGCCAAAACAACTAAACCAAAAAATAACGATAAAAATAAACAAAGCAAAGGTGAGATGGTATCAAAAGATACAACTGAAACAAAGCAAAGTGAAACTGAGACCGTTGTGGCACCAAATTTGAGCAATTCTTTCAGCATGATTGAACGCGATTATAAATCATATGAAACCATTACCAATAATGAGTATAAATATAATAAGAGGATAATGAAAAATATTGGTGATATGAAAGGTGATTATAAAGAAATTAGTACTGAATTGTTACAATTTTCTAATAAAGAATTACAACAATTGGATTTAGCAGAACAATTTTTGTATTTAAGTAGTGCATATGATGAATCATCCACCATCTCAGACACTTTAGTGACAAATTTCAATAACAATATTGTGGATCAATTAAGTGACATGGCTCATATGGCAGGTTCAGTAAGAGAGTTGATTAGATTTCAGAAATTAAAGTTCATTCAAAAGGAAATGATAAGGAAAACATTAAAGAGTAAAAAGACTCAGTTAAATAAATTGCAAAAGGAGAAAAATGACTTCAGCCCTGTTGATAAAATTATTGACCAAGAAATGGCAAAGAGTCATCAAATATCTTTCCAAAGACCAGAACCTGAACCAACAGAAGAACAAAGTTACAGTGGAATGTTCTTTAAAGGGTTTAATAGAATTGCTACTATTGTGAAAGATTCTGTTATAGCCCAAGATATTGAACCAGAGGTGTTAATGGAATCTTTAAAGAAGGAAATTAAAGAATTAGAGGAAACTGTAACAGTGATAGAGAATGATTTAACCATTATTTCAGAAGAGATTAAAGAAAAACAACTTGTTCGGTTCTCAGAATTACGAAGAGAAGAAATGTCATTAGTAATGAAAAATTATGCTAAATTTTTAAAAGAATATGCAGAAAGTAATCTAAAGGTATGGAAGGATTTGAAAAAAAACCAAGATAGTCAAGTCAATACGAAGAGTTAGCTAGCAAAAGAGTTATATATTTTATTGTTACACCCACAACTTGAAATATATAAGATATATGTAAGTTTTAAATTAGGATACATATAAAATGGTTAAAAGAGTCAAATTAAACCCTTTAGCTTGAATATACTTTTTTCAGATGGCTGTAGAATTATTCATTCCACTCAAGTTTTTTATCATGTTTCTATAGGGCCAATCCAGTTGTTTTACTACTCCTATTAGATTAGTATAGTAAGGAGCCTTCAAACTATAATATATCCCTATTTCAATAGCGTCAATGATTTGTTGAGCAAGCATCGTGGGGTTAATATCAGGGGCTAATATATGAGAAGGTGTCTCGACATTTTTAAACATAGTTGTACTAATTTTTCCAGTACAAACAAGTAAAGTACCTAGATTTTTGTTCGAAAGTACATTAATATCTTCTAAAAAACTTGTAATACACTTATGGAACATTATTTGGCCTCCTTTGGAAGCTCCATAAGTTGATAATCTTGCTGGAGATATACATCCTAATATCGAAGAAATGTTAACAATAAAACCTTGTTTTTGTAATAAAATATCATTTAAGAATGTGGATGTGATTAAATAAGTACCCCACAGGTTAATTTTCATTACTTTATCAATATCTTCATTTGTCATTTCTTTTAAACAAGAAACTTTTGCAATTCCAGCATTATTAATTAAGAGAGAAACCAAACCATGTTTCATTGAAACTCTTAAATGAAGTTTTTGAACCTCAAAAATGTTAGAAACATCACATTTATAATAGAATACATTCTTGTGTTTTAGAATATTCTCCTTTGGCTTCAAAATATCCACAATTATTACTGTACACCCTTTCTTTTGTAGTAATACTGCAAGTTCCAGTCCCAAACCCTGTGATCCACCTGTGATAATGGCATTGACATTTGTTGTGTCTAGTTTCAACCCTCTCTGTTTTTCAAATAGTATATTTTTAAAATCCCAGGAATGTTTAATTAATTTCGACCACTTATTATTTTTTGCCACCTCAATTCTGACTGGAAAATAATCATATAAATTTGGCATTGTGATGAAGTTAAAATATGGTAATTAACCTCAACTTTAAAGGGTTTTTTGTCTTGTTTTTATGGTACTTTCTTGTATTTTTAATGTGTCACAAATTTATTTTTAAAGGAATCCTTCGGGTAATTTCAGTTATTTTTTGAATTTTTCAAATGCATCTCAGATTTTTCTACAATATCCTTTAAATACTTTAACCATTTCATCAGATGAGGATATTATACTGATTGCGAAAACTTTAGGGATCAATTAAATTGGTTGTAAATTAAGATTTTAAGATTTAATTACCGGTCAAATCATAATTTATTACAATACATCAGATAGTAACTATAATATTCCATATTTTTCATAATGAACAATACCCCAGAGTTTATTAGGGTCAAGAGAAGGAGAGATGAGGATTCTGTCCAAGCATTGGGTATGTCTATTTACAAATGAATTAGTATCCTCCCAACTTAATACTAACAATCAATTATTTTAATTGAAGTTTATTCGAAATAAACTACCTTAATAATTTTTTTAATAGTTGTCGATGAAGGTCAAAAGAAGAAAAGAGCCAAATTTGTATTTAAGTTAACCAAAACAGTCAATCAAGATTCTTATGCCAATGAAGAAGAAGCAACTACACCATTACTTAAATTGGGTGAAGAGGCTGATAACAAACATTTTGTCTTAGAACAACATAACAAACGTAAGAACTCTTCTGAAATAGAAAAAATTGATGAAAAAGAAACAGAATCTAATGGCAAGATAACTGAAGACTTGCCACCAGAAATTGCCCAAATGGTGACTGATTACTTGAAAATAAATAAAGATAATGACGAAGTTTCTTCAAGACAGAAAAAACCAAGTAAGAAACATTTCACCTCGGAGATTGCTAGATTACCTAGTCTTGATTATGTTTATGATATTTACCATTTAGAACAAATACCTGAGGATGAAATAGCCACTTATTCGAGAGATAATATTGGTTTTATTAAGATTGTTAATAAAGATTTGGAATTGTTACCAGATAGTGAAACCGATTCTAATCTTCAAATTTCTGATGATGAGGATTCTAATGATGAAAACTATTACCAAAACGATTATCCAGAAGATGAAGACGATGATCGTTCAGTATTATTTGGTTCTGATGACAAAGATGAAGAAGTAAGTGAGGATTTAGAATGGGCAAAACTAGCAGAAGAACCCTCAAACGGAGAAGAGAGCCATCCCACTACCTTAGGTGATTATTCAGATATATTTAACAAGTTAGAGGGAAGTAGTGATATCCTTGCATCTTTAAAAAATTCCAACGTTGTAGATCTTGATATGACCATGTATAATGAGGATATATATGACGAGGATGAAATGAATGAAGAGATGGGTGACGAAACTTGGAATGTAAATAACGATGAGGATTCATACGAAAGAAACGAGTTTTTTCCAACCGATAAAGATGATCCATTAGCCCAACATAGGGATAGGATATTTGGTAGACTTCAAAAAATGATTAAAGAACAGAAATAATAACAATCACAATTCCCCTGATATTTCACATTAATGCAACCCGTAAAAGCAGTATCGACTAGTCAGATAAAAATATTTCTAAAGTGCAACCCACATCATGAAGTATATTGGGTATGAGCTTTAAAAGGCGGTTTGGATTTCCATGATCTTATTCAAACAGTTATTGATCTATTTAATGTAAAATGCATAACATGACGAATTATGTACTATAGAATATATTCTTTATATGCTTAAATATATAGTTGTACCCTTATCTAACAAGAATCAGCTCCTTTCCAACATGGTTGCCGTGTGTGCTACCAATTGAAGATATTCCTTTAACTTACCACTGGATTGGAATAATAAGTATAGGGAGTCGGTCTCATTTGCCACCAAAGAGGTAAAATTTAATGCATCCTTGATGAAGGTTGGAATCTTTAAAAGCTTAGAAGCTTCAACTAATCCTTTATGCAGTTCAATTATAAAATATGGAGTGTAAAGAGCACGGATTTCATATAATATAGAATAATCAGATGATGGTGGGTCTGATGTAAGTTCAACCAAAAATGTCTTAATCAATTGTAGTGTATTATCAGTGTAGGCTTGGAATTTTTCAATCAAGCTTGGAATATTTGATTCGGAATTTAGTTGTGTGATAGCCTTTTGCCATTCTTCGTACATCTTGTAACCTTGTACTAAAGTTTGATATTCCAAAATTTCCTTAATACAATCATCATCTGCAATAATATCATCTTGAGCTAAATTTTCTAATTTATACGAGTTTATTAAGTTTTCAATAGTGTTATTATCAAAGAAGTATTGTAAAGACTTTATCTTACCATTTAATAAGAATCTTCTTCCCATGGCAACAATAGATTTAACAGCATCGGAACTCAATCTGCCTTCTATTAACCATTCAACAGCGTGAATTGTACGTTTATCAACACCACTCACTTCGGAAGTAATGACGATAGCTTCTTCTGGTGTGTATACTGATTCCATTTCAATAAATACGCGTTGGGTAGTACGTCTCAGGATATTGGCAGTAGGTAGTTGTAATTCGGTCATCAAGGCTAATTGACTGTTTCTAGTTTCAGAGTCAGCAACACTGGATAGTATATATGAATAAGCATCAAGAGCATCCTCGTCATTCAAAAATTTAATATAAACTGGAATGTGGTCAAATAATTGATGTAATTTCAAAATACTGATGTAGGCAGTGATTAATTTCACTTTATCGCTGTTATCCACTTTACCTGGTGTTATAATATCTAATAATATCGTTAAATGTGTTACAATTCTTAATAAATAAGGTTCATTGAAGATCTCATTTGTGGTTTCGTTTCCCTTCATTACATCTAATAACATTTCAACCGAAGAGTGTAGAACACAGTCTAACGTATCTAGTATGGTGGAACCGATCAAAACTCTGATTGGATGTTCACTCTCCGTTGAGTGTTTGGCTGAAATAGTGTTAAGGACAGTTTGTAATGGAGTGGCATGGGATGGAAGATTTAAGATGACTTCATTTTTATCAATCTTACCGTTAGATAGAAGATAGTTTTCCACATTTATTTGTAAGATTTGGTTCAAATTAATTAATAAATCAGATTCCCAAGTGGTGTTCTTGTCTAAATCTTCCTCTGGTAATGTTCCTGATAAAAAGTGGTAGATGGCACGTTCGTAAGGGTCTAGGTCAGGAGTCTTGGATAATTCAAAAACTGTTCTTCTCCATAAGGCATGCTTTTTAATACCTTGCTGTGTTGGAAATTCGTCAGCTAATTGAGAGTCAATTTTAGGATTCAAATATTCTTGCATACCACAAATAATCATGGCAATAGTGATATTATCAGATAGCTTACATTCTTCATAAACTTCTTCTAAATTACCGGACAATAATAATTCATAAATATACTTAAAGAAAATATGATCTTCAGATTTATCCTTGGTCGTAATATTGGCAGAACTATCTCTTAATGGATAGTCTAAATCTGCACTTTGTAAATTGCCATTAACGAATGTATGGGACCATTTGTTTACAGGTAAATTATTTGGTTTTTCATGGATCTTAATATTTTCTTGAAGCCATAACATAATAAGCCAGATCTCGTATAAACCTCTATCTGTTTGTAATAATTCTTTTTCAAAAAGAGAATTGGAGTTGTATGGTTTGCTTTCTCCAATATCTAAAGATGAGTCTGATGTTCTGAAATCTAATAATAAATCAAATAAATGCCAAAATCTGGCTTCTAATTCCCAATTAGTATACTCAATTTTATCCTCATTTTGTATTGGATTATCGATCAACTTTAAAGCAGATCTTCCTGCAATTGAACGAAATTCCTTTATGATTGTAAAAGCATCTGGTTGTTTTGATTCATCTAAAGAATCAGTAACATATGTTTTCAACACTTCAGCAAATTCGGAAAAATGTTGAAGATTGTCTACATTAGTCATATCTGTATCCATTTTGACTTGAACTTTTTAAATATTGATTTGCTATGGTCTCAATTGCTTTCTAGTATTCTGGATTAGTTTCATCTTCACTATGTAATCTTTTTACTGTTTTCACCTTTTTAGATTTTTTTGCCAAAGAAATTTCATACACTTAATTTACTCATTTTTAACGAAGCCATCTCTTTAGATTCTATACAAAACTTAAGACATTACTTGCACTTCTCTTTGGTTAAAAGAACCTGTATTCTACTCAGAAAATCATTAGATATAAATTAAGAATTAATTGTTATTCTAATTTAGTAGATTACTTTATTTATTAATATGCTAATGTTAACACTTTTTTGTTTTCAAAAAGTATTTTTTTTATATAAACGTTGGATTTTGATTATATCTAAAGTGTCTACATGCAATTCCATTCTGCAAATGGGCACCAACCCAAGCCTGAATCAGAAACTACAAGTGCAGTCCATACACCTTGTTCTTTGACTTTAATTTTGGCTTCCCAAGTACCAAAAACAGTTTGGCGATCTCTTTTACGTAACTTGTAAATTTCACCAGATGGTGATTTGATGGCCATTGGTTGTTCCTGGTTCTGGGATTTGGAATCATATATTATACCATCAAATGGTGTTTGAACAACTTCGAAATTGTATTCATTGTTTGGAAATAAGTATCTGTTTTGTGGTTCTTTCACATACATTTCGACGTTTTGTACACTTTCAGATGGTATTCTAGAAACAAATTCATATTTCATATCAATACCTTTGTGTTCTAATGGAACCATCATGGTTAATGGGTGTACGTTGGCTCTTGTTCTTTGTCTACCCTTGACACCAGAATGAATATATAATGTCCCCTCTGTGGCATTTGGAGGTAAAATAGCCTTAAGAATAGCAATTCTACGTCCGGAATTGGCTTTATGTTTCTTAATTTGTGCTAAGGATAATTCCATTTGACCATATTGATGTTGTGTTCTTTCGTCAACATCAGATACAACGACTGAGGTAAAAACTTCAATGTCATTAGGAATCTCTAATGAACATTCAAATATTTCAGTATCTTCCAAATATGATAAAGCAGTACTGTAATTGTAAAGCTTAATGTTATTTTGGAAAAATGATGGGAAGACTAATGGTAAATATAAGACAGATAATTGATCTAAACTTGGTACAATATGTTGTTCGAATTCTCTTGGTGGCACATGAGTATAAATAAAATCTAATGGTTCCACAAGGAAATAACTATCATCAGCTTTCTGAGCAGGTTTATTATTAACAAATTCATGAATTGGATTGGTAACATTACCTAAAATAACATCAATAAATCTCCATTCTCTATTAACAAGAACTCTTAACCAACAATGGTTAAATTTGAATTCATAATTGTTATTATCTGGAGTCTTTAAGAACCCAATTACAATTTCACAAACTATCCCTAATGTATTGGCCAATTTCTTAAATAACCAAGTTAATTGATATGGAGTACAATATTTACTATGAAGTATTTGATCTAGATTACTTGGTTCACGTGTAAAATCAGTATTAGAATTATCATCAATTAATTCAAATCTTTCAGTACAAAATATGTATAAACCTCTTAACAAATCTAATGTGGATTTATATCTTGCTGAAAACGTCATCCTAGTCCATGAACTTAAACTTGAAGCATCCAATTTATTACATCTTTTTCTAGTCATGGCATCAATATATTCACAATTTAATTCTGTTAACATCATATTAACTAAACCTGGTTTCCCACCTGCTTTAATTTCATTTGTATTTAAACCAGCATAAATTGCATCTTGTGGATGTAATACTAAATCTCTATTTTCTTCTAAGATACGCATATAACGTGGATGTTTTTCATATTTAGTTAAAGTTCTTGATCTATTTACATGTGATTTTACAGTAATCCAATCTTTTGCTTCATTATTTTTAGATATATTCAAATTTTGAATTGATGGTAATTTTGGTAATGAAGCATTTGATGTTGGTGTCATTGGTAATGCTACATTTGATGATGAACCTGGCATAAATCTTCTTAATAAATCACCCATTTTACCATTATTTGAATTTCTTAATTCTTTATTATTATCTAAAGAAGATGGTGAATCTAATGTTGAAGAATTTGGTGAATGTCTTGTTAATTGTGATTTTTCTAACGAATCAGCAAATGATTGTGCATGTTTATGTCTTGCAAAACTACCTGCACTTGTAGCACTAAAATCACTCATTAATGCAAAACTATTTTCTGAATCAGTCAATGATGAATCCATATATTTTGAATTTGAAAAGATCCCAGTTGAATCATTTGTATTATAACTTGAATTTGAATTTGAATTTGAATTTGAATTTGAATTTGATGAATATGATTTCATTTGAGATTCATATGAATATCTTTTATTATTTGAACGATATAATTGTTGTGAATCCATAGGTCTTCTTAAAGAATTTTGATAATGATTATGATTATGATTATGATGATGAATTGATGGGATATCATTAGATGAAAATGATTTCATTGGAGATAATGGAGATGGAATTGTTCCATTTGGTAATTGTGGTAAAGGTGGTAATGGATTTTTAGAACTTTGTTCCATAAATGTTGGATGTTGTGGACTATGATGTTTTCTTGAAGATCTAGATGATCTATTATGACTTAAATTTATGCTATTATTATTATTATTATTATTATTATAGTGATCTCTTGAGACCGAATGCAGTTCAGGATTTGATGAATGATGATGTTCATAAAATCTGGAAGAGTCGGTATCTATTGATAATTTATATTTTTCGGGACTATTATTAGATGTAGACATATTTGATTTTGAATAATACATTCTATTGGATAATTTTTTCTTTGAAGAATAATTATTTTTATCTCTTGATGGAATTGGTGGTAATGAAGATTCAAAAGATTGTAAAGGTTGAGATGATTGTAAATTTGGTTCAATTGGTTTAGTTTCATCCTTTGGAATTGATCTTTTTTCTTCTAAAATGATGACAAAATTATGTGGGAAATATCCCATACATTTTTTATTTCGAAGTAATTTACCAAAATACCAATCACCAGTGACTCTTGTCACTTCCATGATATCACCTTCTAGAAAACCTAAATCTTCTTTGGTTTGACCTGACCAACCATATTTTGCTTTAACTTTAAACGGTATAGTTGTATTCATAAAGGATTTTTTGCATTTACTATTTTTATATTTCGAGATACCAATTATATGTTTTTTATAAATGGTTAATCAATTTTACTTTGAATGTCTCCGATAAACTTATTGGTGATGTCTTGATCAGAGAAAGAAAATTTATAAATCTTTTTGAAAACTTTGTATATATAAATAACTCTAATAATCTAACCAGCTGCAGAAAGAAAAATACAGACTCCCCAGTTTAAAAAAAAAAAGAAGCAATCAACCTGTCAATTTATTTATTCTTAACACTCTCCTGTTTAAACTTTGCAACGAAGCACTTCTTTTGTCGTTGTCGTCGTTGTTGTTTGTTTGATCTCAATGAAAGTATTTAATGGCTGGCTGCAAGCTTTTTACCCTTTTAGGTAAATTAAGTGCCAGCCTTCTGTTTTTAAATGTTTTTTTTCAAATTGCTGCTAATGCAGGATTTTTTCAGAAAGGGAAAATATGGAAAAAAATTAATGAGCCCTTGAAAGTTTAATACGTAAATCACAAAGATTCGATTAAAGGGAGAGTATAATATTTGATCTTGATCTTGATCTTTTGACAGATGACATATCTAAGTAAACTTGTAAATAAAGGGTGGGGTAAAACTAATAAATATTTTATTCTTTAAATAGTATTATTGATTGATTTATTATTGAATGGGTTAAAAATGAAGGATACCACAAATAATAATAATAATGCAAAATCTCATTCAAAATCTGGTTCTCACCTTATAGGTGGGTTTATTGGTGGATTAACATCTGCTGTAGTGTTACAACCTTTAGATTTATTAAAAACGAGAATACAACAACAAAAATCTGCTACATTATTATCCTCTATAAAACAATTAAATGGACCATTAGAACTTTGGCGGGGGACATTACCATCTGCATTAAGAACTTCAATTGGGTCTGCACTTTATTTATCATGTTTAAATATAATGAGAACAAAAGTTAGTGATTCAAAAAAGAGAAGAGGTATTGATATTATTAAAAGTAAAAGTAGTTCTTTACCTGAATTAAATATTTATGAGAATTTATTGACTGGTGCAGTAGCAAGAGCTATAGTTGGATATATTACAATGCCAATCACAGTTTTAAAAGTTAGATATGAATCGACAATGTATCATTATACAAGTATAATACAAGCCTCAAATGATATTTGGACAAAAGAAGGTTTTAATGTGTTTTTTAAAGGATTTGGGGCAACATGTTTAAGAGATGCTCCCTATGCTGGTCTTTATGTTTTATTATATGAACAAACAAAAACATTAATACCAAAAATTTTACCAAAAAAGTTCATTACATATGGATCTGATGGAAATTATTCTGTTATGACCTCAACAAGTATAAATTCTTCAAGTGCAATTACTGCTGCAAGTATTGCTACTACAATAACTGCACCATTTGATACAATTAAGACAAGAATGCAATTAGAACCATCAAAATTTTGTAGTTCTTTTCAAACTTTAAAATATATCTTAACTCAAGAATCTACATTAAGAATCTTTAGTGGGTTAAGTATGAGATTAACAAGAAAGGCTATTAGTGCTGGTATTGCATGGAGTATATATGAAGAACTTATTAAATATTTTAATAAAGATAAGTTATCAACATAATTTAAAAGTTAGCTATTTCATTCTTGGCATATGATTTTAATTAAAACATCATCTATTCTTTCTTTATAACTCATATATTATAGCTTATATATTTCTATTTACAATGTGAAAAATATATATATAATTAATCTTCAATTTCTTCGGTAATATTAACTTCATGACCTGGCATGGCAATTCTTACTTCTCCATTAATTATATCTATAAGTTTTGTATTATCTCTTAATGATATCCAATCATTTTGATAAAAATCAAATCTATTTGGTCCAGATAATGGTGATGCAAACCAAATTTGTTTATTTGGTGGTTGTTTATTAATCACATAAGGACCAACCTTAGCCAAATTTAATGTCATCACACCATGATTTAATTCCACTTCAGGGATTAAATCTGGATAATCTTCACTTAATATTTCAAGTTGTTCAAAAATTGCATTTAAAAATTTATCTGCTTCATTATGATATGTATTTAATGGTAAATCAACAATTTCTTGTGGAATTTCTACACCATGTGTAGAGGTGGTGGATTTTTCAGAATAAAATCTCTTGATATGGTTAATAGATGAGGTTGTTCTGTTTAAATTTAAAGAGGATTTGTTATCTCTATTTAAATAAAGAGATGACATTGAACGTAAAGTAATCGGTATGGAGACTACATGTCTTTTAGTTAGTAAAAGTGCATTTTGCTTTGATAGCTGTAGTAGATTACGCTTGTACATTTTGGTTCTATTATTATTGAATGGGGGAGGGGGAAAACTCTCTGCATATAATATATTCACTTAGAATTTGAATGCACTGTACTTGAATTAATTTAATAATCTTAGAAACAACAACTCTTTAAGATACAGTTTAAATATCGACACCCACAATGACTAAAAAATCAGTTTGAGCACTGAATCTTGGATTATTAATACATAATTTAAAACTTCAATTAAATATTAAATTGTGGTTTTTTCCTTTACCCTGAAGACCGAATTTGAGATTACCAAAATTGGTTATTTCACAATTAACAACTTTTTTGCTCATCGAAAAATTCCAATATTATCTCAAATATGTTAGTGACAAGATAAAAGAGAGGTAAAAGAAAAGAGAAGGATATATCACTTGTCGAATAAGCTAATTATATTAGTTCTATTGGTTCCATTATAGAGCTTTATAACACCGTATTTAATACTTTTTTACCCAGTTGTTTTTAAAGGATTCAAGAATTATTATTCAAACAAAAATAAGGAAAAAAATAAGAAATGGATTTTTATGCATACTTTGTTTTACTATTCGTGGTGATCTTATTTATCATCATTTTACCACTATTATCTGGTGTTGGAAGTTACAAAGTTGATAAGGCAACATCAAATCAAGGTAAACAACAATCTAGAAGTGATAGACTGAAATTCAAGTTAAAGGATGAAAAGAAACAAAGCGACAATTATGCTGATGTAATTGGTGCCTCTACTTCTACAGTGAAGAAAACAAATAAGTTTGAAATTGATTCAAAGACCGGTTTGAAAAAACGTGTCATTGGGAATTATGTTCAAAATGAGGATCCAAATACTTTTGATTTTGATGTAGATGATTTAATTAATGAAGAAGAAGAAGAAGAGAAAAGAGAACAGTTAAAAAGACGTAATAAATTTAAAGGTAGAGAGTATGAAGCTTCTGAAAGCTTTGTCTAGATATCTATATATTAATAAAATTAACTTTTAAGATAAGTATTTATTTAGCATCGAATATAGTATAAAAACTTAACATATCGCACTCAAAATAGAGAAGAAATAATATCAAATAACACTTATGTTATTGTGCATTTTTGTGTCCATATTATATGATTCTTTTACATATTTATAAGATCTATAGATATCACTGTAATAAAATTAATGGAAAAGAGATAATCAATCTAGTTGATTCTCAACTGGAACTTCTTCGTGAACTTCTTCTTGATCTTCAATCGCAATGTTGTGGCTTTCACTTTCATCACTAGATGATTCTGAGTTATTTTCTGTTTCGTTGGCTGTATAATCAACAATAGCTGGGATTCGATTATCGATAGTATTGAATTGACTGACGTCATCATCTCTTAATTTACCAGTTGCTTTATCATAATCATACTCATAGAATAACATAAATACACCAGGGGTAGATAACACTTCAGCTTCCTCAACAACATAAACAGTCTCGTCTGAAATTCTCCACCAGACACCTCTATACTTTCTGAATGCAATATAATGACCGTAGTTATGGGTACCATAATGAATAATAACAGAACGAAGAGAATAAGTTAATGGAGTAGCAGGTAAGTTAGAAATCTTTGGGAGTACATCTAAAACTGGTTTCTTATTAGTTTCAGTATCCTCTTCTTCTTCTTCATCATCATCTTCATCATCACTGTCTTCTTCACTTTCTGTCATTCTGTGATGTTCATGGTCCTCACAGTCAGAACCATCTCTTAGTTGAGAGTGTTCTTTGTTAAAGCTAGCATGTTCATCAGCATTTTCCATGACAGAGTCTTCTTCTTCGTTTCCATCATTGTGTTCATGAACAACCCTCTTTCTAATGGTATTCCCAAGGGCATCAACTTCTTCAATATACTCAACATCACTGTTGGCATCATCACCTTCGCCATCTTCAGATTCATACTCAGAAGAATTGGAATCGAATTGGCCTTCTAGTGGATCATAGTTGCTAATATTTCTGTTTCTTTGAGAATAATATTCTTCATCTTCCTCTTCCTCTTCATCACTGTCTTCAAATTCTTGTTGGAATTTTTGATGGACTTTGGCATAGTAATCCCCACCAATGGCTTCATCTTCACTGGATTCATGCGTAACATTAATCTTTTTTGACATTGGTAAACGAGCGTCTAAATTGATCTCTTCTGGAGAGCAACACCATTGCTCTAAATTGATTCTTGATTTAAATAGCACTCTAGAATTGTTCTTTCTGATCATATAAGTTCTTGGATCAAAGACAGATCTATTGATATGGATTGATAATAATGGTGGTGGTCTGGAGATTAAAACTTGCTTGGATTTAGAACATTTTCTAACCATGTTTTCGGTGTGTAGCTTCTTATAATCATCATCATCAATCACTGGCTTCAATAATGTTTTTTCTAATAACTCAATTCTTTGTCTCATGGCATCAAGTAACTTGGCAGGAATCTTCTTATTAGAGGATTGCATTTGGTCAAATTGTTCAAGAAGATGACCTCTGACAGCTTCTAATGCACATCGGTTACATTCGACACCTTCGATAATTTCTGGTTCTGACCATTGGCTTAATAACTCAGACAATTTTAATGTAGAGCCAATATTTTCGTTTGGAAGATTAAGACTTAATCCGGAAAACACAGAATATCTAATACCACCATTTTCACCACAGTTCAAACAGCCAATTCTTTCAGCAGTAACACCATCTAATGGAGTCATTAATTTAAAAGGCGATAAGTAATGATTCTCTTGGTTGTCCAATTTTTCATCAACAGTAATGTTTGGTTCGATTTGTTCAGTTGGAATAAAAACAGTACCAACTTTATCCAAGTTGTCTTGATTTAGAAGGGCATCTTGTGGTAAATCACTTTGTTTGACTGGTTCTCTATCAGCATTATTGTTATTTTCTTTTTCAATATCTTCTTCTCCTCCTTGGCTGGACTTTTTGATATCCTTTTCCAACTGGGATAATAACTGTTGAAAAAATTCTTGAGCATCTTCTTGATCATAACCCAATAAAATATTTTTATTTGGGCCACCTCGCATCGTCTTTAATAATGCGGATGGGCGGAAATATTTTCTATCTCTATAATATTTAGCATTTAACTTGTCAAATAACGCCTTGAATGCAACACTAAATTTTTTGTTAGCATCATCATCCTCGATAAAATCATCCAAAAATTTGTTTAGTTCATGAGATGAGGCTAGTGACTGTAAAACGGAGTTCATGAAACAGGTATTACCATCATTTACAAGACCGGCGACATAACCACCCCGCTTAAGAATGATGTCGTCGATCGAACTGGAGTAATTAGGAAGAATTCTTCTAACTTGATTCACCATTTTCAGAAGAAAATTATATTTTGTTTTATCAGTAAATATGTAATAAAGTAATGTAAACCCTGCAATTAAAAAAAGAATGGAACCGTCTGAATTAACAAATGTCATAAACAATTAATGATAATTGTATAAGATAGGCGGACTTAATTTGAAATGGAGTAAATTGGTTGAATAGCAAAAAAAACACAGAAAAACTTTTCAAATATCGAAAAAACTAGGAAATTTTAATAGTTCTAGTCTTATTCACCGGGTTTGTTTAAAAATGTTGATGATATTTCTATCGAGTCTTTACTTTCTTTCAACTTCTAATATACAAAACTTTATAACTAGTTTTTTTTCGCTTATAAACACTCATCGAAATATTTTAATGCAAATAATTTTCAGATTTTAATATATGGATACATCACCCAAAACGAATAATGATAACAAAGAAACTATCATGAAACAATAATTCGATAATGTTACAGAAACATCTCTGTTAACCATTTAAAAGTTTTCCACTAAACTTTACTCTTTATTTAAATATGTGCAATATGTTATATTTCGATGTTGTAACTTTTGAAGCATCCAAGTTCCCAAAAAGAGAATGAAATATAATATTTTCATCAAGATCAAATTCGTTTTGGTTTTTGGTACCAAAAATTTACTTTTGCTGTAGATGTTGATTTTTAACTTAATTTTAATATTAATTCAAGTTTTAAATTTAATTTTAATTTTAAATGAATTAAATAGTAAATAATATGAATTTTATTTTGAAAATCAAAACTTCAACCACAAATAATTAAATCTAATTTTTCTATTTCTTTTCTTAGTTTATTTAAACACACCATTCTCCTTTAAATTGTAAAATTGATGTCAATACATGTACCTTGTATAGTCTACTTTTAACATAGCAGATTTACTTACATTTTTGAATGATTTTATTTATTCTTTTCCAATGTTTTTTTATATATTATACATATTAGAAATATTCATCAAATTACTTTTTAGAGTTATATTTACTCTCTTTATATATCAAGATAATTTATTACCAATGATTGTAATTAACTTCAAGATTCAGGTTCATATTCACTAATCTGAAACCTCAGTAGCAATTAATTCAACCTCAAAGTATTTAATATTTTGTTTTTATAAAAATCTTCAATGAGCTTCGACTGAGTGTTCTTATTTTAAGTTACATCAGTTAATGTTGGGGAAAGAGATATCATCAATCAGATAAAAGGTAAGCAAGGTTTAGATCCTTTATAAATATATATATATATATATATAGTTAGTTGTAATAGTTAGTTAAGTTGGATCCTAAGTTATGTTATAGCAACTTATGGATATAATCATCCTTAATCTTGTTACTTTGAATACTCATACTCCTTATAGTCTTACCTTGATTATAATAAAATGACTTATTATTTTATTATATAATAATGTATATATAAGAGTAATCTAATAGTAAGTATAAAAAGTGAGATGAATAAATAAACTAGAACATACCAGTTTATATATGTTTAATATTTCCAAAGGATATGTTGTAACAGATTGCGAACATAATCGTCCTTTATTTTGTTACTATTTTGAATATTCATATTTAATCTAATAATCTGATAATAATACTATGAACTATTGTTCTATTAGATCTCTATTATATAGGGTAAACTATATAAATTAATAAAAGATATAAAGAGAAATAAAGTTTAGATAGACCGGAACATTCTGGTTTATATATGACGTGAGAAATCATATTGGAGGTCATTATGGTGTACACCCATTAATCATATTATGCATAACCATTGTATTCCTATTATGATATTGGTGATGTAGTAACCATACTCTTTTACCATAATAACCTAATAAACATGTTATATTACAACAATTCCTTCACAACAAATTTGTTAATAAACATTCTGAGAGATATCACTATAGTATTTATCAAAACCAGATTAAATAAGTTTAATGTTGTAATATAATATGGTTATTAGGTTATTATGGTAATATAGTATGGTTACTATATCACCAATATCATAATGGGAATACAATGGGTATGACTAATATGATTAATGGGTGTACACCATAATGACCTCCAATATGAGTTCTCACGTTTCTTTTTATTAACAAAAAGAAACTCTTTCACTATACCATATTATATCTTATCCCTTCTACTTGATGGTCATATATAAACCAGGATGTTCTGGTTTATCTAAACTTTATTTCTCTTTATATCTTTTATTAATTTATATAGTTTACCCTATATAATAGAGATCTAATAGAACAATAGTTCATAGTATTATTATCAGATTATTAGATTAAATATGAATATTCAAAATAGTAACAAAATAAAGGACGATTATGTCCGCAATCTGTTA
>JAKTQC010000067.1:0-47876 GCA_030558655.1 Monosporozyma yasuniensis | reverse complement strand
GTATCAACTTCTACTTCTTCTTCAAGCTTCATTTACCCTAGTTACAAATATTCTAACCAAACTACTACATTATCCAAAAATCATCAACCAACAACCACTTTACAAGGTTTATCTGCTAAAAAAATCCAAACTCAAACCAAGGAAGTTCCAGTTCAAACTAAGGAAACCCCAGTTCAAACTAAGGAAACCCCAGTTCAAACTAAGGAAACCCCAGTTCAAACTAAGGAAACCCCAGTTCAAACTAAGGAAGCTACCCATGATCAAGTCAACACTAATATTTTCCAGTCTAAAACCGCCACCAGTGTCCAACAACAAGTTGCCTCTAATATACCCGATAATTACGCTACTGTTAACCAACAATCTGATGTTTCCATTATATATACCCAAAATACAGCCAGTGTTCAACAACAAGTTGTTTTTGTTACTTCCAAACAAGGCTCTACTTTTACTACTAAGCAAATATCTGCTGTTACTACTAGTATTAATACCGAAACCAATATATCCTCTTATGATAACAGTATTGATACTAAGATTGCTGCTCAATCAGTAACCAGCAACAAATTGTCAGTTGGTTCTATGATCTCCATTCAACAAAATGTTAATGGCGGTTTTCGAAACAAATTATATGGCCCAATGTTATCCATAGTTTTATTATTCATGTCGATGTATATTTAAACTTGATATATAGATTTATTATAGATTACCAAACTATATAGTTGTAACTGGTTTTTATTTTCAAAATTGTACAATATTTTTCCCTTTACAAGTTTTATAATATTTTGATTCTTTCTGGAATTTATAGCTTCTTTTTATGAATTTGGAATAATTTTTTCTTTGTGTCTTAACTATATTATATTAATTGTTTGTTTTTTTTTGCTTTAACGAACATATGACAGCGTTAATGATTAAAAAAATAAAATGCAACATTTACATATATGACCATTGCTAATAAAATGAATATGGCATAGATTATTTATAATTGACCTTTGTATGTTAAGTTTTAAAATGTTAATAATATATTTTACCCATTGGAAAGAAGCAAATAAATTATAATCATTTACATTGAATCACCAACCAGGAAAAAAACAAAGAAGAAATGCATCATAAGAAAATAATATTACCAATTGTGTTGTTCTCAAACTTAATATTTTGTGAAGAATATCTAATAACATTTAAAGATATTGATACAATCCCACAATTTATGAATTCATTGAATCATAATGTTGGTGAATATCTTTCCG
The DNA here is from genome assembly GCA_030558655.1 of Monosporozyma yasuniensis. Lineage (NCBI taxonomy): Eukaryota > Fungi > Ascomycota > Saccharomycetes > Saccharomycetales > Saccharomycetaceae > Monosporozyma > Monosporozyma yasuniensis. The sequence continues at coordinate 46,635 of JAKTQC010000067.1, read as the reverse complement.
AAAAGGTTACAAAAACATTTCAAATCGGTTCACTATATGGGATTTCTTCAAATATAACTCGTGGGTTTGTCAGCAAGCTTAAAAATAACCCACATATCAAGGATATAATCCCCAATTTTAAAGTCAATGCATTAGAAGATTGGGAAGAGACAGAAGAAGAAGAAATTTATGAAGATGAAGAAACATTCCCAGATTTAATGAATATTCAAAATGGTGCACCAAGACATTTAGCTAGGATTTCTAGTAGAATACAATTACCATATGATTTTGATAATATTGTTAAATATAAGACAATGTTTAATTATTATTATTATTCTTGGAATCAAGGTAGTAGTATTCGTTCATATATCTTAGATACAGGTATAGATTATACCCATCCCGAATTTGAAAATAGAGTAATACAAGGGTTTGATGGTACTGGGGAAGGGTTTGGTGATTTTAATGGGCATGGTACACATGTAGCGGGTATTGTTGGGTCCAAGACATTTGGTGTTGCTAAAAACATTACACTTGTTGATGTCAAATGTTTAGATGGCATGGGACAAGGTACATTAATGTCTGTTATATCCGCATTAGAATGGGTAGTTAATGATTGTAATAAGCATGGAGATAAGAAATGTGTTGCAAATTTAAGTCTTGGATCATTAAAGACACAACTTTTAAATGAAGCCATTAATGAAGCAGTCAAGAAAGGTGTTGTTATTGTAGTTGCCGCTGGAAATTATAATATGAATGCATGTTGGGTTAGTCCTGCATCCTCAGAGGGTGCAATTACAGTTGGAGCATTTGATGATAGATTTGATACAATTGCAAAATTTAGTAATTGGGGTCCCTGTGTCGATATATTTGCTCCCGGTGTATCAATTGCATCTTTAGTGAGTCAGACTACAGGTACTGATAAGAAAAGGAAATTATTACAAAGATATGTTGCATATTCTGGCACGTCGATGGCTTCACCAAGTGTTTGTGGACTTGTTGCGTTACTATTAGAAGAAGGTGTTGCAATTGAGAAGGTTAAAGAAACTTTATTAGCCCGATCTATAGAGGATGTTTTCCATAGACGTACATTAATGTTTAAACCAAATACACCAAATAGAGTGGTGTATAATGGTATTGAAAAGGATGATGATATATTTGACATTGAAAATTTAGTATATCCAAACATTGAAATATTAATTAAAGAATTGAATGAATATCAAGCAGGATCAAATAAGAAACCTGAAGCTGTAAGGATTAAGGGCAAAGATGGTAAGAACAAGATAGTTTACCTTGACAACGATCTTTGTTTACCCGAGGGTTATAATCCGATTCGATCGGTGAATGGTACAAGTAAAGTCTCAATAGGTAGTTAATAATATGCAAAAAAAGATAAATATATGTAAAAGACAAATACAAAGATATAATCCCGGTAGACCCGTGGCTTGACAGATTGTTGAGAGTGTTCACGTCAATACACACTTACACATCCACTTGTCAAAACTCCGTCATCATTACGGACCAATTGCATATTATATATTATCCTTTTATTAATACAATGTACATTCCCAGCAATCAAACCGTCTTTCTAATTTATCTCATTCATTGCAATGACACATTTTGACCCCACTCTTCAAGCCAATTCAACAACTGGTTAACAAAACTCTATCCCTGTCATTGGTCTGTTCCCTTCTGCCAGTCTTCTCCTTCCATCTAACCCATCCTTCTCCCGCAGCTGCCCACCCTTCACTAGGTTCTAGGCAGGATTTACCAAGAGCCCTCTCTATCTTTAGGCAGAGACTCTCTGTGTAAAATTGAAAATTGGTTAAAGGACCCCCCGCCCAGACACCCCCGGCTCGAGCATGTGAAAGTGACCTCATTTTGTTTGTTTCGCGTATTGTGTTTGTGCGCTCTCGAGGAATTTCAATATTTTCAATATTTTGGATATATTTTCAATGTACAACAAACTTTACTTAATTAGCAACCACTTCGAATAAACTATCATCTGAACTTTTCAATTTAGCCAATAAAGAAAAACCCAACTAGAGTTCAATTCAAGTCAATTACTTAGTATATAGACATATATATATTTGAACATCTATTCCATTCCTTTTTTTATCTCTCTCTCTCCCTCATTTTTATTTATTTATTTTTTATTACTTTTAACGAATATCCCAAAACTATCGCAACATTATATTTGGTAGTTACGAAATATATTTTAAAAAAAAAAAGAAACACTACAAAAGATTATATTCTACACACCTTTTTTATATCATTAATTTTTTTTAATTCACTTCAAAAATTTCCCTATTAATTAATATTTCAAAGAAATTTTTATTTAATTATTATTCAAATAATATAAGACTTATTTCAAATCCAGTTAATGTTCAATTATTGAAAAGATCTTTAAGAATTAAAAATAATTTAGATAATTTAAAATTTCAAAAGATTAATAAGAATAGATTATTTTATAAACCGAAAATTATTATGTCACAAGATAATTTATTAGATGATGGTGTTATAAATCCATCAACAAAACAATATGAAGTTACAGATTATTCTGATAAACATATAAGTTTACCACAACATTTTATTGGGTTAAATACTGTAGATAAGACAGATGAATCTCCATTAAAATCATTTGTTAAATCTCATGGTGGTCATACTGTGATTTCCAAAATTTTAATTGCTAATAATGGTATTGCCGCTGTGAAAGAAATTAGATCTGTCAGAAAATGGGCATATGAAACCTTTGGTGATGATAGAACTGTTCAATTTGTTGCAATGGCCACACCCGAGGATTTAGACGCTAATGCTGAATATATTCGTATGGCTGATCAGTATGTTGAAGTTCCAGGTGGTACAAATAACAATAATTATGCTAATGTTGATTTAATTGTTGATATTGCCGAGAGAACTAATGTTGATGCAGTTTGGGCTGGTTGGGGTCATGCTTCTGAAAATCCACATTTACCTGAAAAATTAGCTGCTTCAAAGAGACGTATTATCTTTATTGGTCCACCAGGTAATGCTATGAGATCTCTGGGTGATAAAATTTCTTCTACTATTGTCGCACAACATGCTAAAGTACCATGCATTCCATGGTCTGGTACTGGTGTTGATACAGTTCATATCGATAATAAATCAGGTTTAGTCTCTGTTGATGATGATATTTATCAAAAGGGTTGTTGTGCTTCTCCAGAAGATGGTCTTATTAAAGCCGCTAAGATTGGTTATCCAGTCATGATTAAAGCCTCTGAAGGTGGTGGTGGTAAAGGTATTAGACAAGTAGAACGTGAAGAAGATTTCATCTCTCTATATCATCAAGCCGCTAATGAAATCCCAGGTTCTCCAATCTTTGTCATGAAATTAGCTGGTAAAGCACGTCATTTAGAAGTTCAATTACTTGCTGATCAATATGGTACTAATATCTCTTTATTTGGTCGTGATTGTTCTGTTCAAAGACGTCATCAAAAGATTATTGAAGAAGCTCCAGTTACTATTGCTGGTCAACAAACTTTTGCTGAAATGGAAAAAGCTGCTGTCAGATTAGGTAAATTAGTTGGGTATGTCTCTGCTGGTACTGTAGAATATTTATATTCTCATGAAGATAATAAATTTTATTTCCTTGAATTGAATCCAAGATTACAAGTTGAGCATCCAACCACTGAAATGGTCACTGGTGTCAATCTACCTGCTACACAATTACAAATTGCCATGGGTATCCCAATGCATAGAATTGGTGATATTAGAGTCTTTTACGGTATGTCTCCACATGAAGCCACTGAAATTGATTTTGAATTTAAATCTCCAGATTCACTAAAGACACAAAGAAAACCTGTTCCAAAGGGCCATTGTACCGCTTGTCGTATTACCTCTGAAGATCCAAATGAAGGTTTCAAACCATCAAGTGGTTCTTTACATGAATTAAATTTCCGTTCTTCTTCAAATGTTTGGGGTTATTTCTCTGTCGGTAATAATGGTGGTATTCATTCATTCTCTGATTCTCAATTCGGTCATATCTTTGCTTTCGGTGAAAATAGACAAGCTTCTAGAAAACATATGGTTGTTGCACTAAAAGAATTATCTATTAGAGGTGATTTCAGAACTACTGTCGAATATTTAATTAAATTATTGGAGACTGAAGATTTCGAAGATAATACCATCACTACTGGTTGGTTAGATGATTTAATCTCTCATAAGATGACTGCTAAGAAGCCTGATTCTACTTTAGCTGTTATTTGTGGTGCTGCTACAAAGGCATTTATCGCCTCTAGTAATGCTAGAAAGGAATACATTGAATCCTTAAAGAGAGGTCAAGTCCCATCTAAGACTCAATTACAAACTATGTTCCCTGTAGAATTCGTTCACGAAGGTAAGAGATATAAATTTACCATTGCCAAATCTGCCGATGATTGTTACACATTATTCATCAACGGTTCTAAATGTGAAGTTAGTGCTCGTCAATTATCTGATGGTGGTTTATTAATGTCCGTTGGTGGTAGATCCCATACTATTTACTGGAAGGAAGAAGCTCAAGCTACTAGATTATCTGTTGATTCTATGACCACTTTATTAGGTGTTGAAAATGATCCAACTCAATTACGTACTCCATCTCCAGGTAAATTGGTTAAATTCTTAGTTGAAAATGGTGATCATGTTACTGCTGGTCAAGCTTATGCTGAGATTGAAGTCATGAAAATGCAAATGCCTTTGGTTGCTCAAGAAAGTGGGTTAGTCCAATTATTGAAACAACCAGGTTCTACTATTGTTGCTGGTGATATCATTGCCATATTAACTTTAGATGATCCATCAAAGGTGAAGCACGCTTTACCGTTTGAAGGTATGTTACCAGATTTAGGTTCACCAATTGTTGAAGGTACTAAACCAGCTCATAAGTTCCGTTATTTAATGTCTACTTTAGAAAATATCTTAAAGGGTTATGACAACCAAGTTATTATGAATGCTTCTTTACAACAATTAATCGAAGTTTTAAGACAACCAGATTTACCATATTCTGAATGGAAGTTACATATTTCTGCTTTACATTCTAGATTACCATTAGAGTTAGATGACCAATTGGAGCAATTAGTTTCTCGTTCTCGTAAGCGTGGTGCTGTTTTCCCAGCTAGACAATTGGCTAAGATGTTAGATGATTCTACTAAACAAGAAGGTGCTGATGATTTATTAGCTGCTACTATTGAACCATTAATTGACATTACGAACCGTTACATTAATGGGTTAGAAGCTCATGAACATTCTGTGTTTGTCAACTTTTTAGAAGAATATTACAATGTCGAAAAGTTATTCAACGCTCCAAATGTTCGTGAAGATTCTGTTATCTTAAAATTACGTGACGAAAACATCGATGCTTTAGAAAAGGTTGTTGTAATTGTCTTATCTCATGCTAAAGTCTCTGCAAAGAATAATTTAATTCTTGCCATCCTAGGCCATTACCAACCATTATGTAAGATCTCTTCTGAAGTTGCTTCTATTTTCTCTAAGCCATTACAACATATTGTTGAATTACAAACTAAGGCCACTGCCAAGGTTGCTTTACAAGCTAGAGAAATTTTGATTCAAGGTGCTTTACCATCTGTCAAGGAAAGAACTGAACAAGTTGAACATATCTTAAGATCTTCTGTTGTTAAGACCTCTTACGGTGATTCTCATCCAAAACGTGCTGAACCAGATATGCAAATCTTAAACGATTTAATTGATTCCAACTACGTTGTATTTGATGTTTTATTAAACTTCTTAATCTACGCTGATCCAGCTGTTGCTGCTGCTGCTGCTCAAGTCTACGTTCGTCGTGCTTACAGAGCCTATACTGTTGGTGACGTTAAATGTCATGAAAACAAGGTTGGTTCGACTATCTCCAACCCATTAATTGAATGGAAATTCCAATTGCCATCTGCTGCCTTCTCTTCTATTCCACAAGTTAAAAATAAGATGGGTATGAACAGAGCTATGTCCGTCTCCGATCTTTCCTTCGTCATGGATAGTGACAAGGCTCCATTAAGAACTGGTATTCTTTTAGCTGCTGAACATTTGGATGATGTTGATAGTAACTTATCCCAAAGTTTAGAAGTTATTCCAGAACATGTTACCCCAAGTGGCCCAGCTCCAGATAGATCCGGTAGCTCATCGACTTTAAGTAATGTTGCCAATGTTTATGTTGCTTCTACTGAAGGTTTTGATTCTGAAAAGGATATCTTAAAGAGATTAGTTGAAATCTTAGATGTTAACAAGCAAGATTTAATTAAGTCTGGTATTCGTCGTATTACTTTTATGTTCAGTGTCAAGGATGGTTCTTATCCAAAATACTATACTTTCAACGGTCCAAACTACGATGAAAACAAAACTATTCGTCACATTGAGCCAGCTTGTGCTTTCCAACTAGAATTAGGAAGAATGTCCAATTTCAACATTAAGCCAATTTTCACTGAAAACAGAAACATCCATGTCTACGAAGGTGTCAGTAAGACTTCTCCATTAGATAAGAGATTCTTCACTAGAGGTATTATCAGAACTGGTCGTATCCGTGATGATATTACCATCCAAGAATATTTAACGTCTGAAGCTAACAGATTAATGAGTGATATCTTAGATAACTTAGAATTGATCGATACTTCCAACTCAGATTTGAATCATATCTTCATCAATTTCTCTTCCATTTTCAATGTATCTCCAGAAGATGTTGAAGCTGCTTTCGGTGGTTTCTTAGAAAGATTTGGTAAGAGATTATTGAGATTACGTATTTCATCTGCTGAAATCCGTATCATCATTCAAGACCCTGAAACCGGTGCTCCAGTTCCATTACGTGCCTTAATCAACAACGTTTCTGGTTATGTCGTTAAATCTGAATTATACACTGAAGTTAAGAATGCTCAAGGTGATTGGATTTTCAAATCTCTTGGTAAGCCAGGTTCTATGCATTTAAGACCAATTGCTACTCCATATCCAGTTAAGGAATGGTTACAACCAAAACGTTATAAGGCTCATTTAATGGGTACTACTTATGTCTATGATTTCCCAGAATTATTCCATCAAGCAGCTATTACCATGTGGGAAAAATCCCCAGCCAAGAAGGATGATGGTAAGAACAGAAAGAATTCCTTACAAAATAGAGACGATTTATTCATTTCCCATGAATTAATTGAAGATGAAAATGGTGAATTGACTGAAGTTGAAAGAGAACCAGGTGCCAATTCTATTGGTATGGTTGCCTTCAAGATTACAATGAAGACTCCAGAATATCCTCGTGGTCGTCAATTTGTTGTTGTTGCTAACGATATTACTTTCAAGATTGGTTCTTTCGGTCCAGCTGAAGATAACTTCTTTGCTAAGGTAACCCAATACTGTCAAAAGCGTGGTATTCCACGTATTTATTTAGCTGCTAACTCTGGTGCTAGAATTGGTATTGCTGAAGAATTGGTTCCATTATTCCAAGTTGCTTGGAACGACGAAACTGATCCATCTAAGGGTTTCGAATACTTATATTTGAACGATAACGGCATGGCCCAATTAAAGAAATATGGTAAAGAAAATTCTGTTGTTACTGAATCCTCTGTTGAAAATGGTGAAACCAGACACCGTATTGTTGCTATTATTGGTGCTGATGATGGGTTAGGTGTTGAATGTTTGAAGGGTTCCGGTCTTATTGCTGGTGCCACTTCAAGAGCTTACAAGGATATTTTCACCATCACTTTAGTCACTTGTAGATCTGTTGGTATTGGTGCTTATTTAGTTAGATTAGGTCAAAGAGCTATTCAAATTGAAGGTCAACCAATTATCTTAACTGGTGCACCAGCTATTAACAAGGTCTTAGGTCGTGAAGTATATACTTCTAATTTACAATTAGGTGGTACTCAAATCATGTATAACAATGGTGTTTCTCATTTAACTGCTTCTGATGATCTTGCTGGTGTTGAAAAGATCTTACAGTGGTTATCCTACATTCCAGCTAAACGTGGTATGCCTGTTCCAATCTTAGAAACTGAAGATACATGGGACCGTGCTGTTGATTTTGTTCCAGAAAAAACTCAACCATATGATGTTAGATGGATGATTGAAGGTCGTTTTAATGATGAAACTCAACAGTTTGAAACTGGTTTATTTGATAAAGGTTCATTCTTCGAAACTTTATCTGGTTGGGCCAAGGGTGTTGTTGTTGGTAGAGCTAGATTAGGTGGTATCCCAATGGGTGTCATTGGTGTTGAAACTCGTACTATTGAAAACTTAATTCCTGCTGATCCAGCTAATCCAGATTCTACTGAAACTATGGTTCAAGAAGCTGGTCAAGTTTGGTATCCAAATTCTGCATTCAAGACAGCTCAAGCTATTAATGATTTCAATCATGGTGAAGAATTACCATTAATGATCTTAGCTAATTGGAGAGGTTTCTCTGGTGGTCAAAGAGATATGTATAATGAAGTTTTAAAATATGGTTCATTTATTGTTGATGCACTTGTTGATTATAAACAACCAATTATGATTTATATTCCACCAACTGGTGAATTAAGAGGTGGGTCTTGGGTTGTTGTTGATCCAACTATTAATCCAGATCAAATGGAAATGTATGCAGATGTTGAATCTCGTGCTGGTGTCTTAGAACCTGAAGGTATGGTTGGTATTAAATATAGACGTGAAAAATTATTATCCACAATGTCACGTCTTGATGATAAATGTCGTTCATTACGTGAACAATTAAGTGATAAATCATTAAATGAAACAAAACATCAAGAAATTTCACATGAATTAGCACAACGTGAAAAACTTTTATTACCAATTTATAATCAAATTAGTGTTCAATTTGCTGATTTACATGATAGATCAGTGAGAATGAAGGTTAAGGGTACAATTAAAAGTGAATTAAATTGGAGAGAAGCACGTCGTTATTTCTTTTGGAGAATTAGACGTAAATTAAATGAAGAATATTTAATTAAGAGAATTAATGAAGTTAATTCAACTGGATCAAGATTAGATAAGATGTCAAGATTAAGATCATGGTATGATAAGACTATTAATGTTGAAGATGATCGTTCTGTTTCCAATTGGATTGAAGATAACTATGCTATTGTGGATGAACAAATTAAGATTTTAAAGATGGAATCTGTAGCACAAAATATTGCTACATCAATGAGACAAGATCATGATAATACAATGAATTCATTAATTGAAGTTATGAAAATGTTAAGTGAAAAGGATAAATCTAAACTTTTAGACTCTTTAAAGAATTAAATATAGCGCGTGTATATGTATAATATAATAATAAGATAATAATGTATTAAAATTATAAACATTTTTTATATAATGGTTTATTAAATTTAATTGCAATTGAATTTCTTCTATGATGGTGTCTTGTACAAACATTCCCATGTGGACAATCACCTTCTATATGATCATCATCATTAACACATTTATCTAATAAATCATTTCTATCTATATATATAGGTTCACTAAATCTTCTTATTAATGGGGTGATTGAATCATTATTATTATGTTCTATATTTGTTGTATTTTGACATTGTTCAATATCAGGATGATTATATTGATTTGAAATATTTAACACAGTTTGAACGATTCTTAATGGAGTATCAATTTGTTGTTGTGTATTATTATTTTTATAGTTATGTGAGAAAGAATATGAATTATTATGTTTTGGTAAGATCAAATTATTTAGTGAACTACTAGAAGACTTGTTTGAAGAAGAAGAAGAAGAGGAGAATGACAAGTCTTCAAAATTTCTTGGAGTGGCTTCCTTTTCTTCTTGTGGTGAAGTATTATTATTATTATTCCAATTTTGATAGTGTATTGTAATATGTGCGTTTATTGGATAATTCATTGGAGTTATTGTATTATTAGTCATTGCAGTTTGTTGCGTATTGGTTGTAGTTAATGTATCAGTTGAAGTGTTCATTTGAGTTTATAAGTGTGTGTGTGTGTGTGTGTGTGTGTGTGTGTGTGTGTGTTGTTTTTAATAGTTATATAAGTAACATAAGACTGTATATATGTGTGTGAGAGAGATTTGTATATGAGAGGTGTATGTGAGTGGGTGTGGGGTATATATATGTTTGTATGGGTGTATGTTAGGATGTTGGAGATATAAACTGATAAGAGATTTGATAGGACATGTATATATATGTTAAATAATTAAATGTTGCAACGATCTATAATTAATATATATTAATTAAACTTTTTGCAACCACCCCCCCACAACAATTTACTAAATGGATAGATATTGTGTTTCCTGGACAATACCAAGAAATAAATAAACTTTCTGCACTAAGTATAATAATAAGATGAAATTTGAGCATTGGCAAGGGGTTGTTGCAAAATAGAATTGTATTAACAGTATATTGTGTAATAATACGAAAGTTACTTATCTGTATTTCTAGATTGGGGAACTTTCCAGTGGTACAAAAAAGCAACAGGACGATATGGCTGTGTGACTTACCTGTGGGCATTGTTCGTTGGGGAGTATATAATATAGCATTGTTATTATCTGGAATATAGTATTAGCGTGGTTTTAAGGGAACAGCCCTTATTATTGTATTGTCCTGTGCTATTGTTTGCCCGGTGGTTACCCCGGATTCTATTTGTAGAGAGCCACAATACCAGAGCAAGTGTGTGTGGCTGTAGTTTTCCCATCATCAACATGTCGTGGAATCTCTTTTTGCTGGGCAAATGAAACAGGAGAGTTTGCGAGGGTCAACACGTTGAGAGCATTTTCGAAACAAGAATTCACTGGCGAGAGTGCGGTAATTTCCCACGACGGGAAACAGCCCCGTTGTCGTAACTCCCCGCTGTCTCTCTTTTTATTTTCGCATCTTTTGTCCCCATCTGCCAAAAACAGGAAGCCGGGAGACACCCAGACCCCCGCCGTGTTTCAAGGATCCGGTATTTTTTCAGTGGGATGTTACCAGCCGGTGTTACTTTGGCAAAATTTCCACAGTTTTCTATGCCAGTCACGCTGTCTTCTCTCAATCTCTCGACTCTTCGAAACACAATACAATACGGTTCCTTCAACCACGCGCGCTTGACCCCACCTTTGCCCCTTTGGGCGGGACTAAAAACTTACTTTTCATATCTGAGCGGTTCCTTCAAATATTGAATCACGCTATACGTACCTCATCGCATATTTCATTCAAAAAAATTTGTTTGATTTGTAGTTTTTAACCACCGGTTATCTAAAAGCCAAAAACACAACAAAGTTCCGAGGTTTTTCAAAAAGATCCTCGAACTGGGATTTTTTTGTAAATTTATTTTATTTCATCTTATCTTATTTTATTTTATAGACAGGTAGGAAAGAAGAAGAAAAAAAAAAATTTCACTCAAAAAAATAAATCATTCAAAACAAAACTTGTTTATTTAAAAGTAACTTTAAACAATTCTTATATCTATCTTTATACTATACTTGCAAAAAACAAACAAACAAATAAAACAATCATATCAAAATAATGACTGTTACTGAACCAATCGTTAATGGGACTTCTTCTGTCTCAATTAATGCTTATTCAAAAGATACTTATACTAAAGCTGTTGAATTTTATGCTAAATTTTTAGAATTAGATTCCGCAACAACAAATGATAATTTAACTATCTTATCAAATGGTTTAGTTTCATTAAAGATTAATTTAATTGAAGATTCTACTAAACAATCTCAATCTGAAAAACAATTAAATTATTTATCTTCAATTGTTGATACTCAAGATTGGAGATCTCATGTAGCTCAATCTTTAGTCTTTAATACAAGTGATATTGTTTCCTTACAAGAAGCTTTAAAGACTTTACAATTCCCATCCCAAGTTTATCCATCAACTTTATTACCAATGGAAGTTTATACCATTGATCCAATTGGTAATGTTGTTGGTGTCACTTCCACTAAAAATGCTGTTTCCACTAAACCAACTAAAGATGTTCTTACCGCAGTGACTAACTCTACTGTGGCCACTAGATCTCCATCTGTTCAACCAACTAGAGCTCATTCTTTAACTGATTTATCTTATAGAATGAAAACAACTGATTCATATCCATCTTTACCAAAGGAATCCTCTTCAGCTGCTACTAACGTAAATGGTGAAAAGAAAGCTATTGCTGTCATGACATCTGGTGGTGATGCTCCAGGTATGAATTCAAACGTTCGTGCCATTGTTCGTTCAACCCTTTTCAAAGGTTGTCGTGCCTTTGTCGTTATGGAAGGTTATGAAGGTTTAGTGAAAGGTGGTCCAGATTATATTAAAGAATTCTCTTGGGAAGATGTTAGAGGCTTTTCTACTGAAGGTGGTACTAATATTGGTACCGCTCGTTGTTTAGAATTTAGACAAAGAGAAGGTAGATTATTAGGTGCTCAACATCTTATTGAAGCCGGGGTTGATGCTTTAATTGTTTGTGGTGGTGATGGTTCTTTAACTGGTGCCGATCTTTTCAGATCTGAATGGCCATCTTTAATTAAAGAATTATTAGATACTCAAAGAATCTCTCAACAACAATATACTAGATATCAACATTTAAATATTTGTGGTACCGTGGGTTCCATTGATAACGATATGTCTTCTACTGATGCTACCATTGGTGCTTATTCTGCTTTAGATAGAATTTGTCAAGCCATTGATTACGTCGAAGCTACTGCTAATTCTCATTCAAGAGCCTTCGTTGTCGAAGTCATGGGTAGAAATTGTGGTTGGTTAGCTTTATTAGCTGGTATTGCCACATCTGCTGATTACATTTTCATCCCAGAAAAACCTGCCTCTAATGGTGAATGGGAAGATCAAATGTGTGATATTGTCTCTAAACATAGATCAAAGGGTAAGAGAACTACCATTGTTGTCGTTGCTGAAGGTGCCATTGATGCTGATTTAACTCCAATTACTCCAAAGGATGTTCATAAAGTTCTTTGTGACAGATTAGGTTTAGATACCAGAATCACCACTTTAGGTCATGTCCAAAGAGGTGGTACTGCTGTTGCTTACGATAGAATGTTAGCTACTTTACAAGGTGTCGAAGCTGTTAACGCTGTCTTAGATTCAACTCCAGAAACTCCATCTCCATTAATTGCCATTAATGAAAATAAAATTACTAGAATACCATTAGTCGAATCTGTTAAATTAACTAAATCTGTTGCTGATGCCATTCATTCTAAAGATTTCAAGAAAGCTATGTCCTTACGTGATACTGAATTCGTTGAACATTTAAAGAATTATATGGCTATTAACACTGCTGATCATGTTGAACCAAAATTACCAGTCGAAAAGAGATTAAAGATTGCTATTGTTAACGTTGGTGCTCCAGCCGGTGGTATTAACTCTGCTGTGTATTCCATGGCTACTTACTGTATGTCTCAAGGTCACAAACCATATGCTATCTATAACGGTTGGTCTGGTTTAACTAGACATGAATCTGTTAGATCCTTGAATTGGGAAGATATGATCGGTTGGCAATCCCGTGGTGGTTCTGAAATTGGTACTAACAGAGTCACTCCAAATGAAGCCGATATCGGTATGATTGCTTATTATTTCCAAAAATACCAATTCGATGGTGTTGTCATTGTTGGTGGTTTTGAAGCTTTCGAATCCTTACATCAATTAGAAAAGGCTAGAGATTCATATCCAGCTTTCAGAATTCCAATGGTTTTAATTCCAGCTACTTTATCTAATAACGTTCCAGGTACTGAATATTCTTTAGGTTCTGATACTGCTTTAAATGCTTTAATGAAATACTGTGATATTGTTAAACAATCTGCTGCTTCTACTAGAGGTAGAGCTTTTGTTGTCGATGTTCAAGGTGGTAACTCTGGTTATTTAGCCACTTGTGCCGCTTTATGTGTTGGTGCTCAAGCTTCATATGTTCCAGAAGAAGGTATTTCTTTAGATCAATTACAACAAGATATTGTTAACTTAGGTGAAGCCTTTGACAGATCCGAAGGTAGAAACGGTTTCGGTAAATTAATCTTAAAGACTACTAACGCTTCTAAGGCTTTATCTGCTGATGATTTAGCCAACATCATCACTGATGAAGCTAACGGTAAATTCGACTGTAAGCCAGCTTACCCAGGTCATGTTCAACAAGGTGGTTTACCATCTCCAATTGATAGAAGTAGAGCTACTAGATTCGCTGTTAGAGCTGTTGATTTCATTGAAGAATCTCAAGAAATCATGGCTAAGTCTCGTGCCGCTGATGAATTATTCGATTCTGATGACAAACAAGTTGAAAACACTGCTGCTGTCTTAGGTGTCAAGGGATCTCATATTAAATTCACTGGTGTTAGACAACTTTATGATTTCGAAACTGAAATCGAAAAGAGAATGCCAAAGGTTATTCACTGGAAGGACACTAGAGCCATTGCTGATCATTTAGTCGGTAGAAAGAGAGTTGATTAAATTCATCAAGATTGAAAAGAAAACACCCCAACACATTTTATCCAATTAATTTTTTATTTACTTCCTTACTAATGTCCTAGTTTTGTGGATTGGTTTAACGATATTGATCTTTGATTACTTTTCTAACTTAAGATATTAATTAGAATGAATTTTGATTTTTGAATGATTATGGAAATAATGTCTAATTCCCCTCCCCTTTCCATCTTTTATGTTTCATTCAATATAATGATTTAATCAAAATTCTTCTTATACACTATTAATATTAACAAAGATTGGATTATTTTAATCAAGACAGTACCAAACAATATTTTTCAAACTTTTCCTATTTAAACCAAAACTTTTGCATATGCTTTCTTTGTATCAAAAAAATAAAGATTGGATAATAATATTTTTTTATTAACCTTTTAACACTTTGAATACATTTATGTAACCACATTTTTCTTTACTCTTTTCTGTCTCTCTTTACGCTTTTTTTATATATTTATCATCAATTTGTTTTTATGTATGTGATATAGAATGAAATAATAATACAATTTAATTTTGAAATCTTATAACTTGTTTATTTAAAAGTTGAACTTGAATGAATGTAAATAAACACAGGGAAATTAGATACAAGAGGACAAAGGAGATAAGACGACGTCTGTACAACAGTGAAGGGACTGTTAATTATGAAGAGGAGATCAATACATAGTATGATCAAAGAAAAGTTAAAATTAAACCATGTTACAAACAAAAATAAAGAAGATAAACACATTAATAGGTCATCATCACAACGATTATCATTATTTAAATACCCTCATGTCGAGGTGGAGACAAGTTCGAACGATTATATGACCACAACAAAGAGTAATGGGTCAGGAAAGCTGTTGGCTCGTGGTCCAATTGAAATTTATGAAATGAGAACTATAAGTTCAAGATCATTTTTCTTAAGTGTGGGAAGACATGGTGAATGGATACATCCGATGTTACCTAAATTAAAGATACGACGTGTTGTTAATGTGGAAGAGTTTAATTTATTTGTATCGTTTTCTAATCCTGATAGAATATGGAAGATTAAATTTATTGAATGTGATGAATTGACTGTTGATAACGAAATGATACAAAATTTGGAGAGTGTAATCACTGGGATATGCCAATACTCCTGTGTGAAGTCATTGAAACAAGAGTCTTCTCCACAGCAAGAGAATGAAGATACTGATGAATTGAATTATCTATTGGAAAGTAGTGAGAGTGAAGATGAAGATGGAGAATTAACAGATGTGGAAATTGATGATTCAATTAATGATGCATTTAAAAGGGCCATGAATAATGTTATCCCACCATGGCAACCATTAGCACTATCAACACAAGATACATTAACAGTTAGAAAGATACGACAAGACCCAATTGTCACCACCACAAATAAAAGAATGAGTTTATATATTCCTAATACCACAACAACAACAACATTTGATCATAAAATCCTTAATAGAAGATCAATATCTGTATTTTCAGATTATGAAACTTTAATATCATTACAAGATCTAAAATTATGATATAAAATGATAATATTATATTATATATTATATTATATAGACAGGAAGAGGTTTTATATTATATAGGATTATGTACAAAAAAATAAAATTGATACATTAAAATTTTAAATAAATTATTGAACTGGAGCTTGTAATGGATTACCATCAGCATCTAACCCTTGTTGCATCATTAATAATTCTTGATTACCAGCAGTTTCAAATTGTAACCCACAACCTAATTTATTTTCATTTTTAAAATGATCAATTTCACCACAGAATAAGATTGATAAAGTTGGTAAGACTTTTCTTTCTAAGAAACATGCTACTTTACCGTTTGAATCTATGGTACCACGATAAACAGATTGTCTATATTCATATTTAGCACCAATAGTAGTAGAACCTTCCACAGTTGGTTGAATACCAATTGGAGTACCAGTCATTGGATCATTAATTGGTAACATAGAGGCTTGTAAAGTGGTTTCAATAGCAGCTTCTACATTTGGAGATACTTTTTTCCAGAATGAGGCAATTAAAGAACCATTAGCTTGTAATTGACCAGAGAAGATCCAATCTTGTTTTGATGAAACATAACGAGTTAAATAAGAGATCCCAGTATCTGGTGGAGCAGAAGCTTGAGTCTTAGAATAAAGAACTTCTAAACCTAAGGATAAATTACGAGACACAGATTGTAATAAAGAACCGACCGCAACACCAGAGAATTCTAATGAACCGGTTTTATTATTAATGTTGAAAGCTGGATTTAAAGATTTAAAATTTAAAGAATAATCAGAGCCTTGATAATCTTGTTCTAATTGACACATGGATGGTTGACCATTGGCGATTTGTAAGTTAATCTTAGAAATGTTTGTCTTATTCCAACCATAGTTTAATCTACCGGATAAAGAATAATCATTATCGACATTACCTTGAGCAAACAAATTATCATCAGCGAAAAGAGCGGAAAAGGCATAATTTGGTAAAGATTGAGATCCAATAGAGAAAGTATGAGAAGTTTGGAATGCAGGATTTAAAGAAAAGGCTTTATTTAAATCAGCTCTTAACCCAGTAAAAAAATATTGTTGTAAAAACACATCACGAGAGACTTCTTTATTTAAATTTTCGACAGTACCTGGGTTAACTAAATCAAGAGACTTTCTGTGGTTATGTAATTGACTGTAAGTGTCAATAACATAACTTGAGATTGGATTTGAAGACCAGAAACTGTTTTTAGTTTGTTCTTGAGTCATTGGGGAGACATCTGGATTTGTTGGTAATTTGTTAATTTCCACTGGAGTGGTGGCAGTGGCAGTGTTAGCAGACATCTTCGTTTGCGATTATCAATAACTCGACGTGTGTATGGATATATTCCTTTTAGCTAATCACTAATCAACTTAGACCATCCTTGTATTGAATCCCACCTTGTAATAAATCGAATTTTGTTTTATTCGACAAATTAGTGTGTTATTTAGTCGTGCGCGGTGATCCCAGAGCGACACAAATTACAGAATTTAATACAAAACATTGATATTAACAAATATATAAATAAGGTTATATCATATATATTATATAAGAGAATATTGGCCAAGTTATTAAAACTTTCTGTTGAATATTAGGTTCTTACCCATGTCCTTGGCAGTGAGGACAACGGTACGGTATAATGTGTAAACGTCTAAAGTAGAGGAGAAAGTGTCCAAGAAACCAAATGGTAACATACATGGGATCCAACCTTGTGCTAATTCTAGGGCAAAGGACCCACTTGGCATACTATATTGTTTGGCCACACCGCTTTGTAAATGATGAGTCATGCCTGGAGTGTAGACTTCTGGTTTCAAAGCATATGGTAACGAGGCAGTTTCTTCACCATGTAATATGGTGAAATAATCATCTGCATAATGGACACCAGAATGGCCCTCGGTCCCAACTGCGGTACCAAATAAGATTACATATTCAGATAATGATGCATGAAGAATAATCATTTGACCCATGGCACCACCGGCATTGTTAAAGACCCAATTTTCATTAATATATGGGTTAATATAATGATCCCCATAATGATCTGCCAAAGCGTCTCTCACGTCTCTTAACAAGGACTCCACCTCATAATCCTTCTTATTCTTATATTGTGATAACACACCATTACATATTTCATTGACAGTTTGTGGATCAAAGATATAATTTGATGGTAACCAAGCGGTATAAGCCCAATCCATAACATATTTCACACTGAATAACAAAGCTGAGAACCAAATTAAACTACTTAGCTTCATACTGTATTGCTTTCTTGTCTTGTTGTGTTCTTTGATAAAAGTGGAAAGAAAGAAAGAAGAAGATGTTCAAATTGATCCAACTGTTTATATATGAGAAATAAAATAAAGTTATTCGGAGAACTCGCTTAATCGTTTAATATAAGAGATATTGATAAGAAGAAGTAAGAACAAAGCTGTAATACTGTGTTGATCAAACTGGTAATGATCCATTGAGTGTGTTGATCCAGTTGTAACAGGTTTGTTTTGAAAGAGGAAGAAGTTAGATGCTCAATTTGCTTTAAAGGGTGGGATTAACAATGCTTTCTTAAAAGTAAAAGGTAAGTGAAAAATTTACAGATGAGTTAACACATAAGATCCTGTTAAGACAGCATTTATACAATAGTAATAAACCTGGTGACAAAGATGAATGCTGTTCAGAGAGCTAAGATAGAGGCTAATAGGAAGCTTGCCCTGGAAAGGTTGAAGAAAAGAGGACTTTTGAGTAAAGTTCAAGTGAAAAGTATAGAAAGTAGGAATTCACCAACGCCTGTGAAACCCACTACCACAGCAACAGATAGTAATAAAGTGACCAAGCCACTGATTGTTACAAGCACAACTACAAATGGTCAACAAACGCTTCCGCCTCAAAGGGATGCTACTCATCCTCGGGAGAAGAACAAACAATATATTCGTCCCAGTGTGAGAACACAAGATTATATTGATTATGATTTCTCTACAATGCAAGATTTACATGGTGGGTATATTAATCCACATGATCGTGGTAATTATAATTCATCGTATGGTGATGAATCCTCTTATGATAATACAAGAAATTTAAAGACTTTAGAAGATTGGAAACAAGAACAAAAGGCAAGAAGAAATCTTTATGAAAATGCTCCACCACCAGAACATATCTCTTTAGCTATCAAATGTCAAGAATGTCATATTAATATTGAAATGGATCCCATCTTGGATGATGTATTTAAATTACATATTTGTAAACAGTGTGCCAAAGCATTCCCACAAAAATATTCTTTGTTAACAAAGACTGAATGTAAAGAAGATTATTTTCTTACAGAAGATGAATTAGCTGATCATGAATTATTTCATAGATTAGAAAAGCCAAATCCACATTCAGGTACATTTGCCAGAATGCAATTATTTGTTAGATGTGAAATTGAAGCATTTGCATTTAAGAAATGGGGTGGTGAAGATGGATTAGATAAAGAATGGGAAAGACGTGAAACACAAAAGACTAAACGGAAAGAACAATTATATAAGAAAGAAATTGAGACTATGAGATTGAAAACAAGAGCTCAAGAATTTACCAAAAGACTAAGAGAGAAAAAATATGGTAAGTTGCACAAACATCAATATGGTGAACCCATTGGGACATATAAAGATGAAGATGGGAATGTAATGGTGAAAAGACGTTGTACTGAGTGTGGGTTAGAAATAGATGAAATTGAACTTTAAATAAGTTTATATATATATAGATATATAGAAAATATATGTGTTGTTATACAAAGATAAATTATTAGTGAGATTTTACTAATAGACAAAGAATAATAATGAACCCATACCAATGACAGACGCAGAAATGTACCAGAATGCATTTGACATTATAAATGATTGTGATGGTTTCTTTATAGCATTAGTTCTATATTTATTCTCTAATGATCTTTTAACTAAATGAGATAATGAATCTCTCTTTTGATTTGAAGAAGAAGAAGAAGAATCATCACTGTCACTGTTACCAGCTGGAGCATCAGTTTCAACAACATTTGAAGAATCATCAGTTGGATTTAATGTCATAGTTGGTAACATTATTGGGGGTCTATAAGCTAAATATAATGGTTGCATTGGAGAACCATCAAATTGATTTAAAAGTAATTTATAAACACCATGATAATCATCTAATACTACAAGGAATGTCTTAAAAATTTCTTGTTGAGAATATCTTGTATATGTTGATGTACCTTTATCATTACATGGATCACTAATTAATTGTCTACCATCAACACCAATTGGTGTTAAGACTAAAGTACCATTACTATAAACTTCATATTTACCATGTTGGAATGTAATAGCAGCAGTTGGACAAGTTGGATCTCTTGGATTACCTGAGACTTGATAAGTAGCTTCTTCAAACCAACCATCTTCACTGAAAGAATATGAAATACCTGGTAATGATGGTTCAATAATTAATTCATCGACTGGATCATAAAAACCTGGACCTGTGAACACTTGATTAGATTTAGATGACCATGTCCCGACAAGAGTCAAATTTGGATCAGTATCCTTATGAGCCACAGAATTATCATCATCAGCATCAGCAACTGCAGATGAGGTAGCAATAACAGAAGAAGAAGAGGAAGAAGAAGCCTTTGAAGATGAAGTTTTCTTGCCAGTCCCCTTGACAGCGGCTAAAGCAGCGGCAGCAGCAGCTTCATCAGCTGCATCAGCAGTGGCAACTGGAGTATTAGTAGTAGTTGGAGTTTTTTTAGTAGTCTTTGTACCAGTAGCAGTACCAGTGGCAGTATCAGCGGCAGCAGCAGCTGGAACAGCGGCAGCATTGGCATTAGCATTAGCAGCTGGGGCAGCAGCAGCCTGTTGAGCAGCGGGGGCAGCAGCAGCAGGAGCAGCAACGGCAGCAGCTGGGACTGGATCAACGGCTAGAACCCCATTTGAATTGTTTAAAAAGAGCAGTAAACTGACCACAGTGGTTAAAGGTAGCATTATCCCTTGTGATATGGTGTTTTGAAGCGAGAGTGGTTGACTTGTTCAAGTTGTCTATTACACGTTAAATGGGTTAAATTGGTTTAAAATATTTCAATGTTATTTTTTCTAAAATTATCAAAATTGAACTTCTCGAGACGTGAAAGCGTCCCAAAGAGGAAAATTTCAAAGATCATACCAAAATTGATCGATTTATTATGCATTGGGGTATCTATCTATCTATTAATAATATTATATATGTGATTATATATGAAGATCAACGGTTATTGATCGAGTTTTGTTGTGAATCGGTATTATTTCTGAGCGTCAAATTTGAAGAATCTTTATTATTATTATTATTATAAATCGGGAGTATTTTATCATTGTTGGCCAAATTGTTATTCTCTTTATTTTGAAATGAATATAATTGTGGAGTTATTGGAGAAATATTTGTATTTGAGGCAGATTGATTCATATATGGATAATGATGATTACTGAAAATACTATTATCAGATTTATTACCTATGGTGAGACTTGATGTGGTCATATTACTATTAATAGTAAATTGTTGTCTCGATGGGGTAGTGACAGATAATTGTGGAGAGGATTCAATTGATGATGGCCCCTCGTTGTTTGTATATGGTGAATCGAAATATTGTGTTGTTGGTAATTTGTTGTTGTTGTTGTTGTTTCTTATCATTTGTAAATTTGAATAATATTCTTTCACTTTGAAAATAAATGGTATAATCCCCATTTGTTCTTTATAAATTAATAATAATGATTGTGGAATATTAATTAATGAATTAATAAAGATTGTTTGAATTGAATCTAAATGTGTATTATTTAATTGTGGTATGGTTAAGAATGGAGACACATCATGTTCACTAAACATGTTTATTAATTGAAATATACTTAATACGACATCTTTTGTATCATATTTCAATAAATCATATTGCCAGCATGATAAATCTATTAGGAATCTTTTCAAATTAATTAATTGTATTTTTAATACTAATTCTTTATCTTCATTAATCATATCATCAATATCATCTACCGTGGCGTCCGTATCTGTAGAATTTTGTGAATTTCTTTTATTACATTGAGATGATGAGGATGATGTAGTAGTACCATTATTTAATTGTTGTTGATATAATTCATATTGAATTAAACAATTTTCATCAACATTTAATATAAAATCATTAATTGATGGTTCATAAACGTTCCAATTTAATGTATCTAAGATATGTAATTCCATTTGACAAAACATTGATTCATCAAATTTTGTTGAATTTGGTCCATCTTCTTTATTACAATAATGAACTAATTCAGATAATCTTGGAATTCTAGCTCTTGGATTTGGACCATAAAATCTTCCACCTGTGGGGATCACATAATTATTTATAATATGATTACAACCACCATATGTCTTTGCAGATAACCATAAACATGTTGCCACGACAAGTTTAGCTTGGTCTCTTAATATGATTCTTTTGGAACAATATCTATCATAAAGTCTTGTTGCATGGAAAAAGATACCATTTGTTACTTTTGACATAATTGATAATTTATATAAGAATGTAATTATTGATTGTCTTGTTAATTGTGGTATCATTTCTGGTTGTTGATCAATTAATTTCATTTCGGGATGAAATTTCTTGAATTGTCTTAAACAATCTTCTGTTATATCATTATTATATTCTCTAATTGTATTAAAATGTGATAATAATTCACTGTTGGATAATTCAATTGGATAATATGTTTGTCTCGCGGTGACAATTAATCCTGGCATCCTTGCTTTATTGCTTTATTTTTGATTTGTTGATCAACTTCACACTACCACTAGTTATCATTTAATATATCATAAATTAATACATTAATCAATTAACTTTAAACTTATTAAAGATCTTACTGTTTTATTTATTAACAAACAGTGAAAAATTATTTATTATGACAGAAATCTTGAAATTTGAAATCCTGAAATTTTTAACAAAACTCCGTCGCGAAATGTTAATGGCGGGATTGCCTAATCGAGGAATCCTGCAATGGCGAATTGGCGTTAGGGCTGTTTTCCCCTTTTGGGATATCGCGTTTTCGCGGCGGGGAAATCAGAAAAAATAGTCTAGGGTTTCGAAAAGTACAGTTAGGTCCTGGCGATGGATTCCACCAGGGCTTGGTTCCTCGTTTTTTCTCTCTGCAATTTATTGTGTTCACATTGCCATTCATCTTTAACTTTTGTAGATTGGTATTGCCATTGCTTTAAAGACGTAGTGGATTGTTGTAATGTGGTGTCAATAGACTCTAACTGTGTTTGTAATGGTGGGATGGTCTGTGTAGTCAAATTGGTTATCTCACTCTCCATTGATTTAATATCGTCTTGATATCTTACAATTTCAGCGGTTAATGTGTCAATATCGCAACGATATTCTTGTGATTTTGATTGAATTGATATCAATTGATTGTGAAATGCATCATTAGATTGTTTCAATTCACCTAATTTATCTGTTTTCTCCTGTTGAAATTGAGTTAATTCACATTTCAATATATTATCTTCTCTTTCCACCAATTTAACATCATTATCCTTGGTTAAGACAGACCATTCTTTGTTATATTGTTCAAGCTTTCCAGTATATTCACATATACTCTCAGTTAAATGTCTTGGTGGGATGAAACTCTCGACAAATTCACTCATCTCTCTCTCTAATTTAGTCCTTTCTTCATTGAAAATCATATCTAATTGATTAAATTTATCCTGACTTTCAATCTTATACTTTAAAGTTTCATTCTCTACCCACATCTTCTCACGTTGTCGTAATGATATAATTTCATCTTCTACAGATTGTATCTCTGTTTCATTTTCTTCCAATTCACTTTTCATACTTATGATCTCATTATTTAATAACTGTGTATCTTGTCGAAGTGTAATCAATTCATCATCTTTTAAATTGGCAATACTCTTATTAATCTCATATATTGCTTGATTTAATTGATTTATATCACCAAGAATCTTACGTTGTCTAGTTTTCACCAATTCAATCGAGGTCTCATCTCCAAAGGTTAATTTCTTATTATTATTGGAGTTACCACGTTGATATAAATATCTTGTATTAGTTACGTCTTTAAGCATTCGGGTGTCTGTCTTCAGTCTTTTAGACCCAACATTAGGGATTCTAGACTGCATTGTGTTATATCTCTGCTTTTTATATATTCTTGTTTTGTTTTGTGTTGTTGTTACAAATATGTTTCAAACCAGATTTGCTCGATTCGTTCGATTCTTTTTCGTTTCTTTGTGTCTATACTATTACCACTAATACATCCAATGTGTAAATGCTGTATAGGTTGGTTTATCCTCTGTTGAAGATACATCTAAATAAGCTTTGTTTATACTTTAATAATAACGATTTTTTTTTTGAAATAACGTTTTGCTTAAAAATTAATTGAAAGTAAAGTAATTATTATAACAGCAAACAAACCCTGTCAAAGAAACCAACAAATACAAACACGCATAAACACAAACTCACACTCACGCAAATGTCTCAATTATTAAACTCATATGAATCAGAATTTAAGACTTTATTAGATTCTACAAAATTGGATATTACTAATAATCCACGTTCAACTGCATCTATTGAAACAAACAAGGATGAATTATTAGAATTATTAGAACAAATGGATATTGAAGTTAATAATCGTATCCCCACTGTAGAAAAATCACAATGGAGAGCACATATGAGAGATTTAAAACGTGAATTACAAACTGGTGTGATTCAACCATTAAATAAATTAATGGAAGATAGACAAAGAGATCTTTTATTTGGTGATGGTGGTATTGATTTAGAACAAGGGAATAATAATAGTACAGACTATGCCAACATGAATGAAGAACAAAGGCAACAATTACTTGATAGTCATCATGTGTTAAATAAGACAAATACAAGATTACAAGATGCTCAAAGAATCGCAAACGATACAGAACAAATTGGGTCTCAAATCATGACAGATTTAAGATCACAAAGAGAGACATTAGAACATTCTAGGTCACATTTGACACAAGCTGACACATATTTAGACAAGTCTGTCAGAACATTGAGAACGATGAGTAGAAGATTGGTGGCTAATAGAGTCATTAGTTACGCCATCATTGCCGTATTAATTCTGTTGATCTTATTAGTGTTATATTCCAAGTTCCATTAATCATTGACGCACCTTACATTTCAACCATTGTATTATTACCTAAGCAAGAAGCTCTCTTCTTCTTCGAACTTCTTCTTCAAACTTCTTCTTCAAACTTCTTCTTCACCAAAATATCGCAACTGAAAAATAATAATTTCTCAATATAACAAATATATCATTAGCAATAATAAAGAAAGTTAACACCTCATCACAACACCATTAGACAACTTCACAAGCAACACAACATGGAACTCATCGACACATTCAAACAAAGAGCCTATGCCAGATTACAATCTATTGATTACCAACAAGGTCTAAGATTGGTTATTATTGTTGGTGGGTATATCTTAATTAGAAGACTAGTACAAAGGGAATTAGCTAAGAAACAACTAGAAGCTCAAATTAAGAGAGATAAAGAAAGAAAACAACAAGATTTGATCGATAGACCGGAAGATGATAAGACCACTACCATTGCTTCTGAAGAACCAACCGCATTCGGATGGGGGAATAAGACTAGATATAGACAAAAGAAACAACAAGAAATGCTTGGTCAAGCCATCGATAACTTGAAGAAAAGACAAAAACGTCAAACACACAGTGAGTTTAACGATGACAGTGATGAGGATATTGCTGATTTATTAGAAGATTAGTTGGTTGATTATGTATATTTTGTATTTAATGTTATTATATTCATTATATAATATTTCATTTAATTATTGATAAAGAAAATAGAAAAATTTTTCAAACTGTAATTTGATCTAATTCCAACCTCATCTCATCCACAAGCCAAACAACCAAGAAATCAATCACAATATGAGTTTCCGTGGTGGTGGTAATAGAGGTGGGAATAACAGTTTTAATATCCCATTGGGGATCGCATATCAAGATATCTTATCTCAATCACAATTACATAATTCAGAAGTACCTAAATTATCATTACCGGTAAATAATGCAATTATAACACAAAGAGAAAGATTGGTGGCATCATATTGTATGACACATTTAAATGATGTTAAGGATTCGGTATTTAATTTGGGGGATATACCAAAGAAAGGTTCAAATTTAGTTGAATTAGATAATTCAAATGATATTGAAAGATATGGTGATAAATATTTAAAACATAAGAAATCACTTGGTGGTGTAGAATCTTTAGAAGATCATCCATTTCATAAGGATTTATTTCCTGAAGAATTGTTTAATGTCATGGGGTTCAATAAGAAGAAAGCTTTACATTTGAAAAGATTTAAAACTGCAGCTTCAAAGGATTCATTAAATGATAATAATATCACAACTACTACAATGGATGGTGAAGAACAAAATGGTGGTGGTGATAAAGCTGGTTTATCAATGTTAGAGAAATTAAAAGAATTAGCAGAAGAAGTTGGTGAAGTTGATGATGAAGAAGATGAAAAGGCTAACAAAGAAGCACAACAAAGAGCTGCCATGGAAGAAATTGATGAAGATGAAGATTTTGAAGAAGATGAAGATGATGATGATGATTATAACGCTGAAAAATATTTCAACGATGGTGATGATGATGACGATGGATATGGTGATGCTGGTGATGATGATGAACCTGCTTTCTAAATCAATTTTATCAATCTTACTGTCATTTTCAAACTCTATTTGCATGTTAAAACCTTAGCCTTTCTCCAAAAAGAAGTCAATTGTAGAAATATATCTATTTAACTAATTTTGTATATTATTAATACTATAACAATATTTTTATTTGTTTTTATTATTCATTAATTGATCCTTCTTTTAAGTCTTATATATATATATTTGTATAGGATTATTTATTATATTATTACAATTTTATGTTCCATTAATAACCAGGTGGTAGTGGTCGTCTACTTGGTGATGATGATTGTGTTCTTGGTCTATGAGTTGGTGAAGCAGGTAATCTCGGTATTCTTGGAGATCCCGAATTACTTAAAGACGACATTATTCTTTCATCTGGTAATGGTGGTAATTTCATTTCTCTTCTTGTTGGAGATGATGATGATCCAACTGATGATCTACTATTACGACGATAACTATTTAAGGATGTTGAGAATGATACATCATCAGGTAAAGTAGGTAATCGTGGACTCTCATTATGACGTTGTTGACGTTCTTGTTGTCTTGTCGGACTCCTTCGATCACTATTACGTCTAGATCCTTCCACCATAATACTACGAGCTTGGTTAATATGTTGTGGGTTCGCGGGAGGAGTTGGCCTTCTATAACTTTGTCTACCTTGACTACTATTACTACTTCTGATATCATCACTATACCCACTTTCGTTATCTTCTAATGATGTTACACCAATGGCTTTCTCTAAAGCCTCAATGTCAACTCCAACATGTTCATCTGGTCCCTTATTAACATTTGATGGAATTGAAACACCATCTTCGCTTTGTTCTTTATTGGATGACATGTTGGGATTCTTAAAGATATTAATACGTTCTTTTAACTTCTTTAAATTAGCAAAATGGAAACGTGTTTCTGCTGAAGTTGAAGTCACAGTGGTACTTGAAGTATCTTGAGTAAATGTTGTATTATTTGTATCCACTGAAGAAGTGAAATTCGGTATTCCGACATTATTATTATTGTTATTGTTACTATTATATTCATGCTCATCTATACCATGTTGATCTTCACCTTTATATTGAAGGGAGGGACTAGAGTTTCGGTGTTGACGATTACTATACAAGGGTAAAGATGGAGTTATTTGTCTCATTTCTGAAGCATGCATATATTCTGGTTCCGACTGATGAGATTGAGTTGAAGAATTCATTATAAAAGAGTTATTCCCGTGATTATACCCATTCATTGAACCTAGGATTGAGGTCATTCTTGAGTCAGTTGGTAATGCTGGCATTGGTCTTGCCGCCACCGAAGCATCTAATCTCATAGTATCTTTAGAAACTTTACCATATTGGCCTCTTTTAACATTTGGTTTAAAAGTCAATTCAATGAATATAGTCCCAGCAAATTCATTCCCTTCTCTTTTCAATTCATACCAAGTACAGTACCCATCTTTTGGATCGGCCCGAATCCCATTCATTAAATCCACTTCACAACGACCAATGGGTAAAGGAGCTTTCTTCTTTCTTTCACAATATACTTCCACATGCATAATAGGTTTAACACCTGGTGTGATTTCAAACTTCTCCAAATGATTGAAAATTGGGTTCTGACCCGCTCTAAATTGAACATCACTCTCACGAGTCATATGAGCTATTCTCAATCTTAACATAACATTTTGTTTATCTAATTTTATTAAATTTGGTAGATCTTTCGCTTTACTCACGTAGACACAGAGGGACCCTTCATTCCCACTCCAAATTTCTTCACTCATCAATTAATTCCCTAACAGTTTATTTGGATAATGGCAAACCCTTAGATTGAATGTGTCTATTTCTTAAAAATAGTCTTTTTGATTCAAATCTCTAATTTGAAATAAATCTGTGTTTATATTTTTTATTTTTTTCCACTATACAAAGTTTCACATAATAATATATATATTATACAGTTGAGACACTATTTAAGAGACCTTATCTTTGGTAGCGAGAACCACCGTGATTCTTTGGTCCTTGCGGTAATGAATTTCTGTTATCATTGTTATTATTGTTGTTTCTCCCGCGAGAATTTTTGTTATCATCGTATCTGTTATTTCTTGGAGGTTGTTGAGGTTGAGATGAGCTATATTGACGGTAGTCTCTTTGTTGACTGTTGTTGTTGTTGTTTCTCTTCTTGGATGGGGGTTCGTTGGAGTCTCTAGATGATGCAGAACGTTTGAATGAGTAACTTTGTTCTTGTTTACCTGAGTATCTATCATCATTGGTTGAATATCTACCACTTCTGTCATCATTACGGGAATATCTGCTGCCTCTGTCATCGTTACCAGAATACCTAGTATCTTTATTTGAACTTCTATCATCTTTACCGACGTGTCTATCATCATTCCCTGGGTTTCTATCGTCCTTGGAATTATCGTATCTATTACCTCCAAAATTAGATCTACTTGGACCCTTTGGAGCACCAAATCTGTCAGATCCTCTTAAATCAGGATTACCACCAGTTTTGGCAGGACCTCTAGAATCGTTGGCGTTTCTGTATCTTTTATCAACAGGTTTATTTGAAGATTCTCTAGAGTTTGTAACAGACCGATAGTCACCTCTATCGCTGTAATTAGATGTTTTGGTATACTGTTGTCTTGATTCATTGCCCTTTTGAGCAGCAGATGGTTGGGTTGGAATTGAATTTACAGGTTTTGAAGGCCTGGGATTTGGAGTTGCTTTTTCACCAGAAGGTGTATTATTATAACGACTTGATGATTTCTTGGCCACTGGAGCAGTCTCACCATACATATCTTCCATAGAAGAAAGATCTTGGTTGGAAACATATGAAACAGATTGTTTCAAAGCTTCAACTTGTTTAACAAAATCAGGATTATTTGGATGATGAACCAAAGATGTGAACCACTTATTCAAGATGTCAAACATTTCGTCTCTATAATCCTTTAGAGCAAGATCTTTATTCTTTGATAAAGTCTTCAACTCTTCATGAACCTTCTTATCCGGGATGAAGGGGAAAGCACCTTCTATATTGTTAACTCTTAATGTTTCCATGGTATCTTCCATGGATCTTATCACTGTGGATAATGACCATTCTGGAACATCAATTTCAGTTGATATTGAAACGTTCAGTTGTTGAGATAACTTGGTACTACTTGGTGCCTTAGGTAAATTGTTCAATTTGTCATTTAAAGATGATTTTTCCTTTTCTTGTTCTCTTTGTAACTTATTAGATTCTAACTTTTTTCTTAATTCTAACTGTTTTTGCTCATTAGCAACTGCCACTTCATATTTTTCAATCTCCTTTAATTCTAAATCATATTGTTCTTTCTCCTTTAATTCTTCTTCATTTAATTCGCAGAATTCTTCTAATTTGACAGCATGATTTCTTAATCTTGCTTTTAAGTAACCTAATAATGCATTAGTTGGTAATTTGATATCTTCTCTTTCTTCGGAGATTAAATTTTCTTCCAATAATGAACATAACATCTTTAAATGAGTGTCAACAACTGGAAAAATTAATGATAAATGTTTCATAAATTCGATACCATTTCTAATGGACATATAATTCTTAGCACTTAAACAATTTATAATTTGTTTAACAATACTGGAATGCCATTCGTAAATTGCACGCTTGTATGGATTGATGACTTCATTATTCTCTTTTCTTCTCCTTTCAATAGATTCAATCATTGTAAAGAAAAACAATCCCAAATTACCTGCTTCAGCGCTTGTACAACTAAACAACAAGGTTTCTAAGATGTTTGAATTGATTAAAGAACTGAAAATTTTGAATGTATCTTTTAGTTCAAAAGATTGCAAAATGAAAAGTGCAGAGTAAATGGCATCAGATGGGGAGAACAAAACTCTTGGAATAATGGCATATTGTAACAATGAGGTAACTTCTTCATTATCAAAGCCTTCCAACCAAACCTTGGTTTTTTCATTTAAAACATTTTTAGTATGGTTAAATGCCCTTTGGTGAGAAATAAAGGTAACTAATATTTTCTTAATAATATTGTTGATAGCAGTTTTCTTTCTTGGAGTAGTTTCTTTGCGTTCAAGAACATCTAATTTTTCTTTCAGTTCATCATAGACTTCTTTGTCAAGGTAAATATCGTATAACGATAATTTCCAGAAAGTAATGAAAAGATCTCTTGACAAATGGGTAAAATCAATATCATGGAAAGTGGCTTTTTCCATAATATTATCAAAACTGGTAATTGAATCAGAAGAGGTTTCGGTAGAAACGCCTTCCTCCATTTCATTTTCTTTTTGATCGATGTAATCTCTCCAGATATTAAACACCCAAGGAGCAGACATATGGAATTTGTTAGTTAATTCTTCAAATGGTAGAATGTTGTCGACAAACCTCTTGTCCTTACAACAAAATTTAACTAATTCAATAAATGACCACAATAACGTGTTCATTTCATCACATCTCGAAGATAAAATTTTATAATGTGCATCAGTAGTGTTGGCCTTTAAATTCAAATTATAAATCAATAAAATAATTTCGGAAATGGAGTTTTGGTCAATAAATAAAGAGACTAAATTTTGAGCAACATCGACATTAGAATCTCTCGAGTCATAAATTAACTTTCTAGCTTCTTCTTTTAACGGTTCACCAGAGTTCAACATAATTAAATTCTTAAATGTAACTTCATTGTGATCTCTAATACCACCAACTGTGCTAATCAATTCTTTTAAGATGGCAATAGCGATAATATTAGTCTTTGAATTGGCGTTATGTAAAGTCTTAATAATGTATGTGATAATATTAGATAAATCCATTTGAGTACATTTTTTGGCTAAACCAGCAATGAAAACAGCGAGTCTTTGAACCCATGGTGCTTGGTTAACACCATCCGCTTGAACGGTAGCTCTTTGATGGGTTAATCTTAATAACAAAACGTATTGTAACACATCATATGAAAATTCATTGAAAAATTTAGTGGTGTAGATTAATAATTCCGAAACCTTATCATAATTTTCAATTTGTTTAACAGCAGGTGTTAAAGTGGCCAAGGGATTTGATGAGATTAATTGAGATAAATTTCTAGACTCCTTAGCAATCGAATCAATACTTAGTGCCTTTAAGACTGATTTTGCTTCTCTTTCCGCTTTATTGAAACCAATCTTGATTGCTAATGAATCTTGAGATAATTTAGTTAACATTTCATTATACATGAAATATCTTCGTTCAAATGGGAATAATTTCATTAAATTATAGATTTCACTGGTGACAAAAGTGTTAGATTCATATAATGGCACGGTAGGGAAAATAAATTTTCTTACGTAATCAACCCATGGATCAGTAGATATAGTATCCTTATTAATTTCCTCAACACCAATTCTAACTAATTTTGTGACTAAAGTTGGACTAGCAGCTAGATGTGGACCTAATAGAGCCAAATATTCATGAGAAAATTTGAAAAATTCCTCAAGTGAGTCTATTTGGTTCAAACCTTGAATCCATTCAGAAAAATAAAAACGGAATTGGACATTTAATTCTACAGTAGTATCAATGTTAAAAGATTTTTTAGACACAAAAAGTCTTGGTTTGGTATTAATTAATTCGTTATCTAATTTAGTGATTAATAAACTTTGTTGTAATTTAGAATCATTTATCTTTGAACGATAGGGAGTTGATTGATATAATGGGTCAATAATATATTCAAAACAACGGGATAACAATTTAGTAATCTCGTCATCTAATAATAATAATCTTGGTTGTTCTCTAATAATAGAAATAGTATCAGTTAAAGAACCGTGAATAATTAAATGTTTTAAGAATTGAACCTTCTTACTTGACTTCCATTTTTCGATTTCATCAGAATCTGAACTCTTCTCTTTTGCAACTTCTTTAGCATTGTCTTTCATATCAACATCGCCTTCTTTATCCTTGTTTTGTTTTTCATCACTTTCATCTTCTTCATTGGTTAGCGCTGCAGCCATGGCTAATGGATTTTCAACCCCTTTCATAGATTCTCTTTCTAGAATAACTTCTAATTTATCTAATGATTCCACTAAAGTATCATTTTCTGGTGATAAATTATTCCAAATTTGTTTTGCATCTAATAAATCAAATTTAACCAAGATAGAAATTAAATTCCAATAATTTGGGGATAAATCTTCAATCTCTGATAAATTAAATAAAACAACATTAGAAAGTAATAAATTGTTTTCATTCTTTTTGTTATTATTTTTAATAAAATCTGTTCTTTTTAAGAAATCCAGACATTTCAAATAATCAGTCAAGATATATTCAGATGAGATAATTAAAAACATATCTAAACATCTCATTGATTCTAAAGAATATTTCCCCATAATATGGTACATTTCTTGAATAAATGAGTCAACAAGTTTACCAGTGATACCAGAATCTTGATAAAAGTTAATGAAAAGAATTGATAATTGAGCAAACCCAGTGGCATTTTCAGATAATAAATTGAATTTATGTAATTCATACTTGGATTTCTTTAAAAGATGTCTTAATAAAATAGTCTGTTTTCTTTCACTTAATTTGGAAGATAACCAACTGAATTTAAAGATTTCCATATGGATAGGTTCTACTAATTCAGTCAATTGTACCAAAATGTTTTCATTAATTGGATTGTTAATAAATTGTGGTAGGACACTGGACACAGAAATATATAACTTCCCTACGGTCTTAATCATATTCACATCACAATAGGAACATAATCTATTTATTAATTGAGCAATATCAGAAACATTAATTGGTAAATCTCTAAATTTTTCATGAGTGATAATGGCAAAGATCTCCATTAATAAACTCTTAAACCACTTACTCTTCTCGTCATAATCTTGTAATTGTTTTAAATCATTACATAAACTATCAACCTTTAAAGTCCAATTATCAATTGAATCTCTATTGAAGAAAGTAGAATTTTGAAAGATATCGAATGCAAAGGAATCATTCTTTCTTCTCAAAGCCAGTCTATTAAGTCTCTCAATAAAGGACTCAGTCTCACTCATCTTGATCTAATGATTTGTGGTAGCCTTTTTTTCAGTTTGAAGTATATTAATATAACATTAAATACTTTCTTGAAGATTCAACTTAAATTTCAAAAAACATTCAATAATTTCAGAATTGAAATTGACAGAAGCTGATGAGCTACGAAAGGTAACAAGAATAAGATTATATAGAGTAAATGGTGACAAGTTGTGTGTGGAAAGTTTGAATATTATAATATTAAGATAGACTAAATAATCTATGGAAAAAAAACCAATCAAATACAATAATATCAAGCTTTTTATATTAAACTTGTCTTCTTAATTAGAAGACTAATAAAGTCTTATTTTTAAAGTGTAATTCTTTGTCCTTATGGAACATTTATGTATTCTTGTACACACATAGCAACTTCATTGTAGAGGTCATTGGCGGATGTTTATGTTTTATTCAGTAAGTTTCTCTCTGTATTAACCAATTTCAATAAATATTTCAATTAAATTTTAAACATTGAATTCTTTATTGCTGAGAAACTTCATAGCGGCAACTCATCTCGAAGAGAACCAACTTAGAAACCAACTCAAATATCAAAATTAAGATGGTATGTTACCTATGTTTGATTGCAAATAAGCCATAAAACGTTTACTTTTTACTAACAACAATCAACAAGTTGGTGGTGGAACACACTCCCAATTTAATATTCACTGTTTTTATCCCAGTCAGATAAGCAAAGACAACGTCAAATGTACGCCAATTTAAAACAAAAACATGTTGGTGTAGGTAATCAAGACACCTCAAAGGAAGAATGGTTGGCTAATGTTAAGAGAGACACTTACCATAGTCTTCTTGCCCACTCATCCTTGTTGGAATACACCACCATGGCAAGAAATCAATCCCAACAGGGACCTAATTACACAAAGAAACAAATGAAATGGGAACTTTTAAACAAGATGGGACACTCTGGTAATCAACAATAAGTATCGTTAATGCATTTATTGACCTGGTACAGTCCTTGTCAATTACCATTAACGTTACTATATAATCTTTCTGTTTTTACCCGGAATGTCGCTTTATTGAGTGAAATATTTGAATTAATTTTATTTGGAATAGAATTCCTTTAAACACGTAAAGTTTCACTTTAGCCACCTTTTGAAAACCTGATAAGAGGGACAATCAACCAAATACAAAACACAATGCCTGATCAAGGGAAGTTTGCCATTCAAGGTTTCAATTTAGTGAAACTTTTGAAAAGATTAGAAGACGCCACTGCTCGTCTTGAAGATGTTACCATTTATCAAGAAGGTTACATTCAAACGAAATTAGAAGAAAGAACTGATTCAAATGATGAAATCACTAGTCCAAATGGTGTTAAATCCATTGAAGAACCAAAGAAGGAAAAGACTGTTGAACCAGAACCAATTCAAGAAATTGATGAAGAAACACCAAAACCTGTTCTTGAATTTGAAACTTTTATTACTGAAAATGTCGATCCATTATTAGTTATCTCTGAAAAGATTGATCCAGTTGTTGTTGAAATTGTGAAATTGTTTCAAAAGGCTTTCCTAGCTCAATTAAATTTAGTTAAATTAACCATTAAATCAAAGAAACCAGATTATTCTTCTCATGAATTTATGGATGCTATTAAACCAATTAATGAAACTATTATGGCCATTTCTGATTTAAAGGATAAGAATCGTCAAAATGAATTCTTCTCTTATTTAAATGCTATCACTGAAGGTGCTCCATTATTTTCATGGATTGCTGTTCCAACTCCATTGTCTTTAATCTCTGATTTCAAAGATGCTGCTCAATTCTGGACTAACAAGGTCTTAAAAGAATATAAAGAAAAGGATCCAAATTCTGTTGAATGGGTTAATACTTACTTAAAATTATTTAATGAATTAAAGGTTTATGTGAAAGAATATCATACCACTGGGTTAAGTTGGAGTAATAAACCAGATGCTAAAGAATTCAAAGATGTTTTGAATGGTGCTGCTGTTGCTACTACTGCTGCTACTTCTGCTCCTGCTCCACCAGCCCCAGTCGCTGGTTCTGGTGCTCCACCTCCTCCTCCTCCCCCAGCACCACCTGCTGCTGTGTTCGAAGTAAACAATAATGACTCTGCTCCAGCCGCTGGTGGTATTGGTGCTGTCTTTGCTGAATTAAACCAAGGTCAAGATATTACCAAGGGTTTAAAGAAAGTCGATAAATCTCAACAAACTCATAAAAATCCAGAATTACGGGCTCAATCTACTGTTCCATCTGATGTTACTAGTTCTAAGTCTGGTCCGCCACCAAAACCAAAGAAACCATCTACTTTAAAGACTAAGAAACCACCAAGACAAGAATTAGCTGGTAATAAATGGTTCATTGAAAATTATGATGCTCAACCAAAGGAAGGTGAACCAATCTTAATTGAAGCTAACAAGGATGAATCGGTCTTCATTGGTAAATGTTCTAATGTGTTTATTCAGATTAAAGGTAAAGTTAATGCTATTTCTTTAAGTGAAACTGACAATTGTTCTTTATTATTAGATTCTTCTATCTCTGGTTTAGATATTATTAAATCTAATAAATTCGGTATTCAAGTCGAGCATTATTTACCACAAATTTCTATTGATAAATCTGATAATGGTAACATTTACTTATCAAAGGAATCTTTAGAAACTGAAGTTTTCACTTCTTGTTCTACTACAATTAATGTTAATTTACCTGTTGGTGAAGATGGCGATTTTGTTGAATTCCCAATCCCAGAACAATTAAAACATACTTTTGGTAATGGTAAATTAAACTCTGCTGTGTTTGAACACATGGGTTAAGGAAGAAAATACTTCTAATCAATGACTTAGATATATATGTAACAAACTGATACAAATGATAACGAGAACCAACAAAAAAATTCTTTTTTTGTGTATGGTATGTATATTTCTCTTAGATGAATATAAAACAAGACTATTTACAATAAAGATAACTTTCTATATAAAGAGAGAGAATTTTTTCTTATTTAGTTAGATCATTTACCCTTTCTCACGTAATACATATAAGCTCTTTCGTGAACATTCAAGGCGAATGGTGAAATGACTTCAGATTGTCCTGGACGGGCAATTGGATCTCTTAAATAAATGGCAGAACATGTCTTAAAGGAGACTTCTAAATGATTTGGTAAGATCGCAAAGGGGGCCAAGAATTGTCTTGGTTTCCATGGAGTGAAATATGGTTTTGAAATATTTTGACGTCCATATGTATAACCCTTTTGCCATGGCAATTGAATCATTTTCATTTCTTTTCTTTCATTTTCTTTCAATTTCTCAAGATCTAATTCAGGATGGGTTTCTAATTGATCTACCCATTTTGGATCATATGGAATATTTTCAGAATTGATATCATTAATTAAATGTCTGTAGTAGGAACTTAATTGTAAGGAGTATTTATTTGCCACTTCAGATAAGATTTTATTTGCAGATCTTAAAGTTGTCTTTTCATTATCAGATAATGTTTCTTTAAATTCAATGGACAAGGTTGATAATTTATCACCATATTCTTTCAATTTAGTTTCATCTTCAAATTTAGAAATCTTATCCCATTTAATTAATCCAGATTTTTCTAGATTGTTATAACATTTCATCAAATCTTGAGATAATGCCTTTGTGGTATCTTTATTTACAAGAGGTTCGATATCCTTCACAGTCAAGGGGTTAATATGTTGTTCTTCATCAGATTTCAATTTATTGTAATGTAAGACTAAAATTTCATTGAGGATGTTTCTATTGGTACAATTTTCTAAATCATTACGTTCAGATTTTTCTAAATTAGATTTATATTGTTCAATAAAATCATTAAATTCTTTCTTATCCTCTGCTGAGGCATCAGGTTGTTTTAATTTTGCCATCTTTTCATCCCATGCTTTTTTTGGATTGGCTTTAGCATCTTCCACATATTTATTCCATTCTTCTACTTGAATCTTATCCACTTTTAAAGCTTCTTTTAAACTTGGTTTCTTGGCCCCCAAGGCTTCTAACACTTTATCTTGTTTAACATGAAAGAAATCCCCTGGTTTCAAAGGATAACCTGGATGGCGCATCTTAACACCATTAACAAAAACATTACCATGTAAGATAAATTGTCTAGCTTGTCTAATTGATGAGGCAAACATGGCTCTGAATATAGCAAACTCTAGTCTTTTCTCTAATGTAGCATAAGTTTGTAAAATGTAAGGGGTTTCTTTAACTCTATTACTACCACGTAAAGAAGCATCTAATTGTGCCACTGAGGTCAATTTCTTATCAAAAAGGGTATTAAATCTACCTTCAGTAAGATGTTCACCATGATATGATCTTGTTTCTTGTTTTGCACTAAATTTCTGTTGATATAAAGTCTTTGTTCTAAATTCAACTTTCCCCTTCTTATAAAGATTAAACAAATTATATTTATTAAAAGAGGCTCTAATTCGACCTCTTGTCAATGATTTCAACAAAACAGCCTTTTTTGGCATCTTTTAATCTTGTAGTCTTAATGAGGTTGTTTGCTTTTAAGACTACTTATTTGTCGTTAATATTAGGATTAATGTTTCTTAAAGATTTGACTTTTAATCAAACTCGTCTTTTTGTAAAAACTAATTTTTTTATTGAAAACGATTTGTTTACTACAATTTGATAATAAATCAGTGAAATAGATCAAGTGTAGGGGAAACCAATTACCCTTTGTAATAATACATATTAACTACCAGAGGAACAGTACAAATTATGGCAGTGGAATGGAATATAGTGGACGAGATCAGATTACTTCGATGGGTTTCAGAATTTAAACCGGTAGGAACTCATAAACATTTCCATATGCTTTGTATCTTAGAAAGAATGAATAATCCAGAAAAATATCCGGTGACCATGTTACAAAAGGAGAATATGAGACCTGTTAAGATGTTTACTGATAAAGATATATGGATTAAATTGAAACAATATTATAATTTGGATGAAGCAGATAAAATTGAAAATGATTGTGATGAAATTAGTTATGAAAATGAATTGAAAAGGATTCATAGTGATAAGCAATTTAATAAATCTGGATTATTAGAGGCTCGCAATAGATGGATGACCGAAAAGAGAGATTTCGCATTACCATGGGATGAATATGGTGAATTAATCTTAGCTAATGCTAAGAATGGTAGTGAAACTGGCGGTGAATCAAATATATCATCTAAAGAAACTTCTGTTGATTTAGAGAAGATTGAAGATACTAAATTAGATGTGGAGAATCCTAACGACGATGATGAGATTAAATCAGAGAAGAATGTTTCTGACGTTGCAAATAAAACGATTGAAGATGCTGAAAATGTTAAGGAAGAGATTGCACCAAAAGAGAAGTCAATCGATGAAACCAAATCTGAAGAATCATCTACAAATAAGGATAAAGATGTAAATAAGGAAGAAAAACAAGAGGAATCCACTGACAATAAAGAAGATAAGAAATCAACTTCGCCAGAGGAAGAAAAAGAAGATCTGAAAGAAACAATTGCCGCTGAAGACACGCCGAAACCAAAGGATAAAGAAGATGAAGCTGAAGGGAAACCTGAAGTTGAAGTTGAAGTAACAGAAGAAGCAAAACTTGAAGCTGAAGAAGAAAAAGAAGAAAAAGAAGAAACTCAACCTAAGAAGGAAGTTGAACAAGAAGAAGTAAAGGAAAAGAGTGATGAAGAAAAAGAAGAAGAAGAAAGTTCAGAAGAAGAAGAAGAAGAAGAAGAAAAACAGCATAAACATAAGACAAAAAGAGTATACCCACGTATACGAAGAATGTCTGCCCGTTTAAGAAGAAAATCTCATGGTGCATCTGAACCTAGTGAAGATGAACATTCTACAGCTGATCATACTGAGGAAGAGGCAGAAGAAGAAGATGTTAATCAATCACATGAAGATGAAAGTGGTGAAGAACAAGAAGCCGAGGAAGAAGAAGAAGAAACTAGTGGATCAAAACGTAAGATGAGGACTAGGCATGACACAGAAGAAGAAGAAAAAGCTGAGCAGCCATTAGCCAAGAGAACAAGACATTCTGCACAAAACGCGACAAAGACAGATGGGGAAGATAATGATGAAGAGAACAATAATGAGGATACTACAACTACATCCACAATATCATCACCTTCAAGAAGAGGTAGACGTAAGAAGAAACGTACTGGACCTACAAGAGTATCAAGTAGATTAAGACATCGTAAATAAATAAAATTGTAATAGTTTTAGAAAAAGTGATGATTTTATGATTTATTACGTTAAAAAGACATTATATATATGGAGTATAAAAATATATATCCTAGTTAACCTTTAATAATTCGACGTCGAAGACTAAAGTGGCCATTGGTGGAATTAAACCTGGGAAACCTCTTTCACCGTAAGCGTAAGCGCCTGGAATAGTGATTCTAGCCTTTTCACCAACGGATAATTTTGGAATAGCAGCATCCCAACCACGGATAACTTGACCAACACCAATGTTACATTGGAATGGAGAACCTCTATCTAAAGAAGAATCGAACTTAGAACCATTTTCTAAAGTACCAGTGTAATGAATGGTGACTAAATCACCAACTTTTGGGAAAGTGACACCGTCACCTGGGGATAATCTATCGATCTTAACGTTACCTTCAATAGTTTCAGACATTTTTGTGTTGTTGTGTTGTTATCTTCTCGAAACGTTTAACTGTTCAAGAGATGTTTGCAATGCTTATCTCTGTTTTTATAAGAAAACGTTAATTACAGTTCGAGTCCCACTGTAAAAATTTTCCTCGAGCAATTGCTATTGTTCTTTTTTTGGCGGGGACAAGAAATACCGGCGCGGAAAATTAAGAGATTGTTGTGCGGTCGTTGGTTCGAACCTTTGGAGGGGCGTGGATTGAGTAGATACATAAAACAATACAAAGGATTATAAAAGTTATTTAAAGACAGCCACTAATTTTTCACCAGAGTTTTTGTTGTTCTTGATATCATCAGTTAATTGTGGGACATCATCTAACCCATTTTGATAGACTTTAATTGGGATATGATGAATATCACCTCTATCTAATTTTGGATTTAAATATTCAATGACTTCATGAGTAGCCTTTCTGTAATCTGGCTCAGCTGGTAATGTGAAATTACCAAATGGAACAGGTTTACCACCAGCTTTATATAATAAAGTACCGATGATTTTCTTATTATCTCTTCTGTCTTCTGGTTTAATATCTTTAATGGTGAAAATGACTAATTGTAAGACAGTAGCTTCTTGAGTTTCAGAAGCACATTTATATGTTTGTTGAATGGTAGTAGCATTAGAGACACAATCGACTAAATGTTGAATGTTTGGATATTTAGCTTTAATTTGTTCAATAACATCAGCATCATGATAATCAAATAATTCATCAGCACCATATTCTTTTAATTTAGCTTCATGTTTTTTGGAAGCAACAACAATGATTTTAGAATAACCATTCATTTGTTTAGCTAATTGAATTAAATGTTGACCAACACCAGTGGCACCACCCCAAAATAAGATTGGGAAATCATTTTGTGGTTTAGACTCAGTATAATTTAATTTTAATTTAAATTCATGATATAAAGCAACACCTGCAGTGGTTAAAGATACTGGTAAAGAGGCAGCACCTTCAAAAGTAGTAATTGGACCTTCTGGAATTGAATCTTTATCACTTAAATGCATAGTCTTTGGAGCTTTATAAGCCACATAAGAATCTAAACCAACATATTCAGCAAATGCACCATTAGTTGGGAATCTAACAGAAGCACCATGAACAAACCCATAAACATAATCACCAACATGAAATTTATTTGAATCAACATTTGGACCTAATTTAACAATTTCACCAGCGACGTCACACCCGACAATAGCACCTTGTGGACCAATTTTTAAAGCAATATGTTTCCAATCGGTTGGGTTACCAGCAACAGCTTTTGGTTTAACTAATAAGAACCCATCTTCTAGTTCAGGTAATGGGACATTAGCCTTGACGACAGGTTTATCACCTTCGATAACAACAGCTCTCATAGTAGTAGGTAAAGACATCTTGTGTTTATATATATATTTATATATTTATTTGTTTGATTATTTATTTAAGTAATTGAATCTCAAAGCTCGACAACGTCTCAATAAACTCTACCCTTTATATATTAATTCAATCAATGTGAAGTAAATAAATTTTCAGAAATACGCACAATGCCCCTTTGGAAAACTAGTCTTCTTAAGGATATTTCAGCATTTAAAGCGGGAAAATTGGAAATTTAGAAAAACAACAATGCTTACTAAGGAAATTAATTATAACACCACGTAATTTTAGAATGAATCGGTTTAAAATATTTTAATATTTGAATAACGGATTTTATAGAATAGAGAGAATACTTAAGAAAATATATAATAATGAGATATGATATTAATTGAAAGTGGCAACTAATTTTTCACCAGAGTTCTTACCGGTCTTTAAATCCTCCATAATATCAATGGTAGATTGTAACCCATTCTTATAAACTTTAATTGGAATATGTTCTAATGGACCGTTATTTAATTTATCATTAATGAATTCCACAAATTTAATAACAACTTGTCTATATTCTGGATTAGCTGGGAAACACATATCACC
Source organism: Monosporozyma yasuniensis (assembly GCA_030558655.1). NCBI lineage: Eukaryota > Fungi > Ascomycota > Saccharomycetes > Saccharomycetales > Saccharomycetaceae > Monosporozyma > Monosporozyma yasuniensis. The sequence goes on along the minus strand of JAKTQC010000067.1, from coordinate 4,484 downwards.
TAAATTAACTTCAAAACCTAAAGAAGCATAAATCATTGTAGCATCAAATGAAACATTTTCTTGTCTTAATTCTGGTTTAATTGTATCTAAATTTAAACCAACATAATTGAAAATTGTTGATTTACGATCCTTTGGAGCACATTGATATAATTGATTGAAAGTATCTGGGTTGGAGACACAATCTAATAACCAGACACAATCAGTATATTTAGATTTAATTTGGTCAATAACATCAGCGTCATGATAATCGAAGACTTCAGTGACACCATAACCTTTTAATTTAGCTTCATGTTTCTTGGAGGCAACAACAACAACTCTTTCAAAACCTTTAAAATTTTGTAATAATTGTAAAATAGCTTGAGATAAAGCAGTAGCACCACCCCAAATTAAAACAGTACCTTTTCTTTGAATTTCTTTTGGTTGCCATTCCATCTTAAGACCCATGTGATAGAAAAGAGTGGCACCAGCAGTCATCCAAGAACATGGAATAGTGGAACCAGCTTCAAGAGAATCCACTGGACCTTCTGGAATAGAATCTTTACCAGTTAAACCCTTTTGAATAGTGAAAGCAAGCTTAGAATCTAAAGCAACATATTCAGCAAATGCACCATTATCTGGACGTCTCTGAGAAGAACCATGAACGAAACCGTAGACATAATCACCTAAATGGAATTTTTGGGTGTCAACTTTAGGACCTAATTTAACAATTTCACCAGCGGCATCGACACCAACAACGGACCCGTTTGGACCTAACCCAAATGCAACATGTTTCCAATCAGTTGGGTTACCTGCAACAGCCTTAGTCTTAATTAAGACGTATTCATCATCTAATTGTGGTAATGGAACGGATTTAATAATAGCTTTACCATTGTCAATAACGGTAGCATTCATAGTAGTTGGTAAAGACATGTTGAGTATTATTATGATTTATTAGTCTGTATATGTGTGTATGTGTGTGTGTATAAGAGTTGATATTCAATCTTAGTGCTTGGTTTTTTATATTATTTTATAAATTAACACAGGATATAAGAAAGATCAAACTTTCAATGGTTGAATATCATATCTCCTTATATATGGTTACAAATTCGGACCTGGCCTCCCGTATTAGACTTTAAAGGTTGCTTTAAGGGTAATCTCATCGCTTTGTCATAGCAAAATTTTCAAAGGAAACTGGAACACAATAAGATCTGGCAGGAAAGAAGGAAAAAAGAAACGAATTTGAAAAAGAAGGAACCGGATCTCGGAGCCGGACACAGGAACCCACGGAAACAATACACACTTTGTCAGCGGAGCGTTCCCTCATTAGGTAATTCTCTAGATTAGATAGGGGGTTTTGTGACAATTACCGGATCCGACCGGGAGAGAGGTAAGTAAGCACTTAGAGGAAATCATAATCTGGGCTTGAATATGATTGCTACACTGGGAAGGAAATCACCTTCAAAAGGTGGGGTTGGTGGTGTGGTTGATTTATAAGTGGAGTTATAACGGGGTTATATTATTTTGATTGATAGATAGAAATTGATAGATAGAAATTGATAGATAGAAATTTAAACTTTTATTAAACAAGTTGCCCAAAAATTAAGGTTATGTGGTTCAAAACAGGAAATTCGCAAAAAAAAAAATAGTCATTGGAGACTTAAGTCATCCAAAAAAAGAATGATTCCTAGCGGGATCGAACCGCTGATCCCGGCGTTATTAGCACCGTGCCTTAACCAACTGGGCCAAGGAATCAGATCTTATTGATTTTTGTTGTATGTTAATCTTAACTTAAACGGCTACGGATAGACTTTTTTATATACTTTAACTATCTAGTATCGCTAGAAAGTTCTTCGAAGTATTGGACGATTAACTATAACTTATAGTACTTGAATTGCTTGATTTTCTCTAAGTCTAAATATATAAAATATATAGAGAAAATCAATAACTAAATATCTAAAGACAGTTGGAATAACATGTCCTTTATATATAAATTTATTTACTTACATTTCTACTTAATGGATGGATGAATGATTATATCGGTTTTAGAGATAACTGATTAGTAACACTATAGTTCTATTTCTTTTTCTTAACTCACATCTACCGATAGGATTCTTTCACAACATCTACCGATAGAATTCTTTCACTTAAAGAAACATTGTCACAACTTGACACCTGATAGATTTTAACCTTTAAATCATTTTTCACTTACAACAATTTTTTGAACAATTGATGACATTTTTAACAAATTAATTTAATCATGTATTTTGACCTATATTTAAAGAAATAGAAAGTATTTTAAACCTTTAAAATTATTAATTAAATATTACCAAAATTTAAAATTAGTAAATAACAAAATATATAAAGTTTTAAAATATTTTCTCTATTAAATTTTGTAATTTATATGGGTAAAGTTATTCAAATCCTTAAAACTGGTCTAATTTGGTTATAGAAGCTTTATAAAACACAATTACAACAAAAATTCAGTAATTAATGTTACTATAAAATTATATTAACTTTGTTATAAAGTCATTATCACAATAAAATCATGTTTATAATATCTGAAAATATTGCGATTCTAAATTCATGTCTTAAGACACCTCTCTTTTTAAGGTTGAAAAAGGTTTAGACATATTTGAATTGGTTGATATGTTTTTAGTTAACCTTCAAACAGATTTATTTTTTTTTTGATGAATTTATTTTGGAAAAATTGTTAGTTTAAATAGCTTAAATTCTGAAACTTTTACAATAAACAAGTTTGATTCTTTGTGTTTCTCTTTTTTTTAAAGTGGTAAAGTTGAAGAAGATTATTAGAAACTTGTTTTAATTTTAAAAGTTATGGTTTTAATATTTTTTCATAAAATCTTAATGTTGAATAGAAAACATAAATGTTTAAATATATATTCAAAAATCAACAAATTGACTTCAATAACCAAAATCGGTCCACATAATAATTAAGACATTTTGTCATACATCTACAAATGATATCTAATTAAAATATTATTTTTCAGTGGTCTTAAGGTAAAAAAATGCAAAAAGATATTATAAGATAACACACCACTATTACAAAAAGGGATTAAATATTACAATTAAACAGTGTTAACATTAACTAATAGTATGTAATACATATTACAATGTTGAAACATAATATAAATGATATAAAAGGTTGATTATATCAAGTTATCTTAAAAACAACAATAATTATATTACAATTTAGCAAACAACAAGTAATTGTTTTCTAATCTAATTTTTGAATTACTCCCCTCATGATACATTCCTACATTGCAAGAATAAAATATATAAAAGAGGATTAAGTTTTTTCCAAATCCAACCCCATAATGAGGATACAAATATTAACGTTATTCTCGAAGTTTTTATTATATATTATTTTATTTTCTCTTATTCTTTTTCTCTGTCAGATAATCGAGAACTTATATATCTATATCAGACAATCATCTTCTAAAAAATCTGAAGTGGAGTGTGGATGATTGTTTGATATGGAATTATATTGTTGTTGATGATGATTAGAATCACCGACTTCTTCAAATATTCCAACTAAGTTCTGCTCCATTGTTTTGTCAGTTGTTTTTTTTGTTTCGGTGATTTGTTTATGGAAGTATTCAAGTCATTTTAATGATCTGAAAGTTGGTTTGGATCATTTTTAATATTTTCATTATTATTCAATTTTAATATTTTATTCAAACTTCCAGTTGAAGATGTTATGTATGGTGTTACGATTGTTTAATATCTTCATTATTTTCAAGAGGTTCATGCAATTCATTTAATTTGTCGAAAATTGATTGATTATTTTGTTGTGATTTACTTTGATCTGTTTTTAAAACAAAGTAATGGGTTGGGTCTTGGACTCTTTTTTGGGTTTTATTATAAATTAAATATCCTTGGTAATTTTGCAAAGGGCATAAAGCAAGACCTTCATTGCCATGAGAAGATATTTATATCCTGGATTTGGATAAAATTGATTATTAAGAATAATGTTTTGTTGTGGATATTGTTGTGGGTTTAAAGCTTGTTTTTTATTAAAGGTATTTTCATTATTTTATTGTCCCAAGATCGAAGTTGTAGGTTCACACTTCAATTTGCTTTTAATTAACAAACAATCTGTCTCTGGCGCTACAATCTTGTGAATAATACCAATATACATAAATGACTATATAGTTTATGCAGCCAATACTGAATTACTAACAATTAACTAAGTTTACAAATTTATTAACAGCAAAATAATTTCCTCTAATCACTTGTCATGAGAAATTGTGTCCCTAGAGAATTTATAGTTTGTATAGGTAAATTATTCATGGTAATATGGTAACTTAATTAGCAGTTAATGAAAAGCAACTTTCTCTTTAACTATTAATAATAACCAAAACTATCACTGCTGGGAACTGTCATTTGTATGGCTGTTCATCTCTATAGCTGACATTATGTTGTAAGCAGAATGTTTAATAGATAAAAATAAATATATTAAATACTAAAGATTCAAAGAACCTCGT
>JAKTQC010000066.1:0-51347 GCA_030558655.1 Monosporozyma yasuniensis | reverse complement strand
ATACCTCTAATCCAAGCGTTTAAGAGGTCTAAATTTTGCAAAATTTCTTTATTCTTTTCATCTAATCTTGTTAAATACGTATCTTCATATTCATCATCATTTTGTCTGCGACTTGAATCATATTCTCGGAACTCTTGATCTTCTTCCTCTTGATCTTCTACCTCTTGATCATCTACCTCCTCCTCCTCCTCTAGTTCTTGTTCGTAATATTCTTCCTCCTCCTCATCAAAATCATCATTAATACTTATGTCATAATTAAATTTTTGTCTCTTACTTAAATGTCTTGATCCAATATCAGAATTTTCATTACTACTATCTTCAAAGGAATTTGCTCGCTGTTTTCCACCTTCACTAGCCTGAGTCATTGCCGATATTTTACATATTTATTTTATTATTGATCTAAAGCATTAATATGAACAATTTAGTTAAAATCTTAATTCAATATTCACTTCCATAGAGTTGCTGTATTCAATTCTGGCTCTTGACGTGTTTTTTCATTAAATTCATAGTAAAGAAAAAGAGAGAAGAGCACGTGATCTGTCACCTTACATTTTTATCACAAAATATTACTAGATTTGACTACCACCTACCTACAGTTCCGTGCTTGTGTGTAGAGTTAATATATACTAGTGTGGGTTGGTATTATTTTATTAACCAGTTATTTTCTAGAGAATCGTTCTTTTCAAATTCAAAAGGGGTTACACACTTTCGAAAGATTAAATGAAAATTTTTTTAACAACCATTCGAACTTAACACTCCAACAAGAACCTAATATCATATTGTTTTAAAATTGTTTACTACTGTTTGTTAACTTATTTTTTTAATAGATGATAAGAAGTGAAAAAATTGAATTTCTTGAAGCTTGCAAATACTCTATTTTATCTGAAATTTTATCTTCTTTCTGTAAATAAACCTGCAAGTATTACTTCTCAAGTAAAAACATTACCTATATCATAAAAAAACATTAATATAATTAGTACACTATTACAAACTTTATAGACCCTCCCAGAATGTTTTATATAACTTGTTATAATAAAACCTCTTAACAACGTCATAATGACATCGCCCCACACGATAATCACAATATGAAGAAAACGCAAATGCCTAAAAGAAAGATTATGACATCTTGATACATATATGATTCAACTTTGAAGAAGATAAGAGAAACTACTAATACATATACAGAAGTCCATATCAACTATGACTACAACCCGTGTGATCTTTCTAGGTCCTAAGGGGACTTATTCTCACCAAGCTGCTTTACAACAATTCGGTACCGAAGAAAACATTGATTATATTCCAACTCAATCCATTCCACAATGTTTCGATGAATTAGAACACAATAAAAATATAGCATACTCTGTAGTTCCATTAGAAAACTCTACTAATGGCCAAGTTGTGTTCTCATATGATCTATTAAGAGATAAGATGTTACAAAAGGATGCTAAAAAGAATGGTAAAAGAGTCATCCCAGATTTAAAAGTGGTCGGAGAACAATATGTGTCAATTACTCATTGTTTGTTAACTGCTGCGTCAATAACCTCCTTGGAACAATTAGGCCAATACAAGCATATTAAGATATATTCACATCCACAAGTTTGGGGTCAAGTGACTAATTATATCAATGAGTTAAAAGCTAAATTTTCACATGTTAAATTTGATACTATTGATACAAGTTCTACTTCTGGTGCAGTTGTGATTGCCAAAGAAGAACAAACCAAATTGATTCCAGATAATAAAGAAACATTAAATTTAGCTATTGCCAGTGAAACTGCAGGTCATTTAAACAAAGTTAATATTATTCAACATTCAATTAATGATAAATTAGGTAACACTACAAGATTCCTTGTCTTACAAAGACAAGAGGGAGAACAAGCTCCTGTCATTGATGAATCTAATCAAGTCAGTTTGCTTACCTTTACTACAGAACAAGATTACCCTGGGTCTTTAGTTGATGTTTTAAACATCTTAAAAGATCATTCTGTTAATATGTCATCAATTCATTCAAGACCATATAATAGTGCTACTTCACCAAGAAAATGGCAATACGTTTTCTTTGTAGAATATACTTTAGATAAGACAAAGACAGATATGAACAACTTTTATAAGCAAATTGCCGATAAATGCATGCAATGGTGTTTATGGGGCACTTTTCCAAGAAATGAAAGATATTATCAATAGAGAAGTTAATATGATAAGGGTATCTTTTTTCTCTGTTATAATACTTTAAGCCAAGTAAATAATATTAAACCATACAACAACAAAAAACATATTATAGAATATTTAGTGTATCATATAGTCATGAAAAGCGTAATAATAAAATAACATTAAATAATAATTGAGAAATAGCAAAAATCAAAGATCCATGTCATTGTTGCTAAAATTGAACGTTTTATACACTCACCCAACCCTGAGTTAGACTTGTCATAATTAATAGAAAAAATATTGGTAATTTTTTGCTAAAATTAAGCAAGTAATATTCTACAACAAAAACCAAACAAAGTTATAAAAAGAATAGTATGATCACTTAAATTTCTGTTCCCTTAATTTGCTACAAATTATTCTGTACCATAATCAAGAACTTACAAAACTAACAATAAATCAAAATGATACCAAGCGTTATAAATGAAGACGTCGAAAGTATTATTTCTTCAACCTCTGGAAAAAGAGAAAATGAGATTACTGAGACTATTAATGCTATCCCACAAAAAATTTCATTGAAATTACCCATCTTTTTGTGTTTTATTATTTCATTTGGTGGATTCATTTTCGGTTGGGATGTTGGAACTATTGGCGGAATCGTTAATATGAAAGAGTTTAAAAATCATTTTGGAAATAAATACAATCCAGAATTAAATACCAAAGAATTCTCTAACCTTTTAGTTGGTCTAATTATTGGTATTTTTAATATTGGTTGTGCTGTAGGGGGTATTTCGCTAGCTAAAGTTGGTGATCATTTTGGAAGAAAGGCGGGTATCGTTTTAGCATTATTCATCTATATTGGTGGAGTTTTAATCCAAATCATTAAAGATAACACATGGTATCAATTTGCTGTCGGTAGAACTATCTGTGGATTGGGAGTTGGCGCTAATGTAGTTTTGATTCCCATGTTTATTTCCGAAAGTGCACCTATTGATATCAGGGGTGCCATGGTGGTCTTATTTCAACTTATGGTCACCTTTGGAATATTAGTAGGAAATGTTGTAAATTATTTCTGTGTGAAATCAACTAAAAATATTAAAGATATATGGAGTGTACCACTAGGTTTTGGTTTGGTTTGGGCTGGTTTACTATTAATTGGTTTAATATTTGTTCCTGAATCTGCCGAGTATTTAATGCTTAAAAGGATGAACGAAGCCAAAGCCAGAGATTCCTTTGCTAAAATGAATGGTATTAAGCCAGGCGATTCCAAAGCTGATATTTTTATTAATGCTATGCATGAAAAGATACACATAAATACCCAAAATGCAAATAAAAAAACAAAATGGCATGAATTTGTGTCAGGAAAACCTAGATTAGGACTACGTCTATCAGTTGGTATTCTATTGATGATATTCCAACAATTAACTGGTATAAATTACTTCTTCTACTATGGCACTACTTTATTTGAAAATGCAGGTATGGAGAATCCATATTCAGCTGCAATTATCTTATCTGCTGTTAATTTTGTGGCAACTTTTGGTGGTATCTATCTAGTGGAATCATGGGGAAGAAAGATTTCCTTATTCTTTGGTGCAATCGGCATGACTCTTTGTATGATAACCTATGCAAGTGTAGGAAGTTTTGTTTTACAAAAGGCTGGTGCAGTTTGGGGGATGATTGCAGTTACTTGTGTTTATATTATCTTTTTCGCTACTACTTCTGGTCCAGTGACTTTTGTTATCGTTTCTGAATTGTTTCCAATGAAGACTAGGGCTATTTCCATGGCTATTTGTTCTGCTGCCAATTGGGTCATGAATTTTTTTATATCTTTATTGATTCCCATTATTAGTGCTAGAATCAACTTCTTCTTAGGGTATGTTTTTGCCTTATTCTTATTCATTTCAATCTTCTTCATTGCATTCTTGGTGCCGGAAACCAAGGGACAAAGCAGTGATCGAATTGATCAAATGTATAGCTTAGCTGATCCTGATTCAATTACAGCTTTGACAGACGAGAGATATTGATGAACCTATTAAACTATAGATTTGATATAGTTATAAGACTTTTTTCACTCATCAATCTTATTAATTCCTAATGTATTACTCTTCAACTTTCTAAAAAAGTTGACATAATGACTTTCTAGTTACTATCTTTTTATTTTTTCTTATTAAAGTATATCTTATATATTCAAACTTATTTAAATAAAATTGTTATTCTTTAAAAACTCTCTTATTATATCCCAATACCCATCTTGTAAAATTGTATCGTTGTGATGACCTAAGGGAAATTCAAATATTCTCTTTAGAGAAGATGGGCATAATTCAAATAGTTGCTTCATATGATTAGGGGGGACAATTTCATCTTTTAATCCTCTTAAAAATAAAAATGGAGTATTATTGTTACTGTTTGGTATCAACGCTTCCGAATTCCAAATTTCATGACACATAAATGCCACAGATTTTAAAAACGGAAACATATATGGAATAACCTTTCTTATACTTAAGAAAGTGTTTTCAAGGATGACCCCATCCACTAAATCTGGAAATTTAGAGGCGATGTAAATTGCATTGGCACCACCTAAAGAACGACCATAAAGAACCAATTTCTTAGTCTTGTGAAATTCATTTGTAGCCAAATATGAAATGGCACGATCAGCATCTAATTTTAAACCCTTTTCATTGGGGGATCCCTCTGAGAACCCATACCCTCTGTATGAGTAAATAAACACACTCATGTTCAATTGACGGTAGAATAGTTCCACTATTGGAATGAAAAAACCGATGTTACCAGCATTGGGACATAATATAAGTACTGTAGATCTGGAATTTTCGTTTTGTAAGTCATATGCTTCAATCTTAATACCATCTTTGGTAGTCATCACTACTCTATCGTATGGTAATCCTCTTATAGCTGGAGTATCAACATGTTTTCTAGCATCTTGAGCCCAAGATGGATACACTAACTTATTTTGAAATGTATATAAAGTAGCCAAAGAAATGGTGGAAAGAGCAATTACACCACCAACAAACAATCGGACATAGTTTATCGTCATAGTAACAGTTAATTCTAACAACAGACAGTGGTTTCGGAGTTGTGTCTAGGTACATGAAGTGGTTGGAAATATATTCATCTTTAAATATTCAGTTTTATGCCACTTTCTTACTTTTTTAAAAAATCGGATTTAATTAACAGAATCTTTTTGTTAATAAGAATTAGATGAAATATAATAAAGAAATGCAATTAAAATTGTTAAAATTATTGGTAAATTCATTATAAAAGGGAATAAATGGATAAATAAAAACTATAAAATAAAATATAACTCGTAATTATTTTAAAAATAAAAACAGAGTAAAATTAAATTAACTTAAAAGACTAAATCAACAAACTGGTTTGAGGGTCAAAAGAACCTTCTGTGACAATACCTTGGAAGAAGAATCCCAAGATGACAATAACATACATAAGAATCAACATGGACCCCTTAAAGTAATTGGATTTACCTTCTGCATACAAATAAGTAAACATGAAAATACCAGCGATGGATCCGATAAGATCCCACTTAGGGAAGATTAATGTAAACATTTGTTCTCTGATATTGATATTTGGACGTGGAATGTTCCATGTGTATAATATAGAGTATAGCACTAAAGCTGGGATTTGTAATTGACAAACTTGTAATGCATAAGCAGTACCAATTTCCATTGAAAGAGCAACGTTACCATGAATAGCAAATGAGATAGCATTAAGAAATTCAGTTGTGTTTGGAACTAAAGCAAAAATGGTTAAACCAAGGAATTTTGGACTTAAACCTGGGAAATCTTCCAAGACTGCGTCTACACATGCAACTAAGATTTCAGCAATAATTGCATATAATAATGTAGCAATTAACAAAATGTATGTTGACTTGGATCTTGACCAATTTGGTGCTTCATGGCCTTCTTGTGGGGCATTTCTTTCTTCCTCTACAGCAGCACTACCACCAACAGTAGTTTCTTTAGTTTGTTCAGTAATTGGTAATTCCCAGATCATCTTAGCATGTGTTCTTAATGTAAACCATAACCCAATGATATATGCTAAGAATAATACAACAGCACATGAAATAGACATTGGTTGAATGACACGGGTATACATATTATCGTATTTTAATGGTGGATGCATAAAATAACATTGACTTGAAGTGACAGCCATAGTAACACTCTTGACACTTAAATCATGAATAATTTCATTGCCTTTGTCCTTAACACATTTAACTGTATATCCTCCATAAATTTCATAAAATATAGTTGGAACAAATAGGACAATCATAGAAAATATTAATAAAGCTGAGGAGACACCAGCACTGGCAGGATTGTATCTTTGTGTCTTTCTATTCCAGGCACCACCGACCATAGAAAGTCCTGGTAATAATAAAACAGCACCTAAAATGGAACCGATTAAAGAACCTTCTACTAAAAGACCTTCTCTCTTTTCCAGAGCAATACAATATAAATAGATTTCTACAATAGTAGAGAAAAAGGCATTAATAACAGCACCTACCCCCATTGAAGTTTGGGCAGAAATGGATGCAACAGCTTGACCAATATAAAATGCTAATGGAACAATGGATGCTAAACAAAGAATGAAAATACTGGATTCATCAGTGAATGAAAAATCCAATTTGAAATATGATTTTAACACATAGTAATCAAAGATTGTAAAGAACACTAAAAATATTAAATTTACAACGATAACATTAGTACCGTCCACGGTAAATTTATAATAATGCCACCCAGCACAACGGAATGTACAAAGTAACACATTTTTAGTGGATCCATCATTGGCATTATCCAAATTAGTAGAAGAGTTTTGAATTTTTTTAAAACCTAGAGCAAGTGGATGTTTTCTTAAATGATATAATAGATTCCAAAGAATATTACTCATTGGAATTGTAAAGACAAATAACCATGTAATCAATGCTAAAACTAAAACAATTGGTTCTAAGATTAAATGGAATATAACGTAAAAGATGATTCTACCAATTGTCCATTGACCTCTACCGAAGAATCTTCTTTGTTGCATATTATCATCATCAGAAGAGTTGGTATTTGAATCTGCTGAATTAGAATTGTTATTAGATCTTGAATTATTATTTGGTAAATTAATTAAACTTGGTGTTTCTGAAATTGGGGTATCTGGAAATCTTCTATCATTATTTGAATTATTACGATCAGAATATGGGATAGAACCATATGAAGGGTATTGTAATCTGTCATTATGATTTAAACTTGGTGAAAAACTTTGTGATTGATGGAAAAATAATCTATTACTGTATGAAGAGACCCACTTATAGAATTGTGGTACACTAATCCCTTCATCCCTATCTTCATCTAAATAATGTTCATCTTGTAAAAGATAAACGACCTTACCAAATGGCCAAAATAAATATTTAGCTAATTTGAAGAAGATTAAAGAATATTCTCTTGCTGATGGAGTGAAAATACCTGTAATTATTACTATTAAAGCAGCCACACTAAATATTATGAAAAGAAATAAACCAAGTGTTACAGACCATATTAAATTAGAGATATTAACATACCAATTGATCTGCTTTAATTGAGTTTCATGAATATCTTCATCAGCAGCCTTTTGAACAGATCTTTGTTTCTTATACAAGGCAGGTTTCCAAATTCTAATACCAAATGGATGTGTCTTATTGATTGCGTCTTGTCTTTCTCTTAAAGTGAATGATTCCATAGAAGAAGTTGTAGAAACGCGGTCATCATTACAATTGTTTGCATGATGCATAACATTCAACAAATTAGACTCTAAATCTTGGTGACCATTTAAATTCGAATTTAACTCTTCAATGATTAAATCATTGTTCGTGTTTGCTGTAGTAGGAGCATCAGGGTTAATATCATGCATAGCTCCATCATGGATAACAAACCTATCCGAGATATTATCAGCTGGATTGTTGGTGTTATCATTATTATTATCATTATCATCGTCGTCATCATCATCAATATTAAGGTTATTACCTGAAATTTCATGTCTAATAGAATTATTAATATCAAATCCTAATCCAGAATCCGGTGTGGTTAAAATAGCAATCTTAGAAATACTACGATGTTGTTTCGGCCTTGGTTTTGGTGTTTCAGTAGCTGAACTAGTCCCACTATTGTTATTTATGACATCCACATTAGGTGCAGATTTAATTGGATTCAACCCCGTCTTTGAATTCTTATTATGTAAAGCATAATGGAACCCATCATGTAACCCTTCCAAATATCTAATATCATGTCTAACTTCTTCTGGATCATCATCGACACTGAAAATTCTTCTCCCATGTATATTTTCCTGAATAGCTGGGGTAGATTGTGTAATGTTTTTTTTTGTTTTGTCGTCAGTGGATTTTTTACTTTTACCAACAGGCAAAGAATCCATGATTATATATTTGTCAAACGAGATTCGCTTAATCTAGTTAAACTGTTAATTTCAAGGGGATGTGTAGCCTGCAACCAATGATTCCCGTTTCACAATTACTTTGTTATAAATAGTCACAAACAGTTTCATCCCCAGATTAGATCATAAACAATCTCAATTTTTGAATTTTCGAAAAAAACGATGTCAATATTTATTATGATTCCTAATTAGGCAATGAGGGATGATGTTTAGAAACAACACAATAAGATCTACAATCAAGGTCAATGATTATAAGAGTCATAGTTAGTAAAATGGAAGTGTGGGGTTGGGCGTTAGAACTAATATAAAGATGGTGATTTTGTTAGAAGTTTTTGATTATATTTCGCAATAAAGAAGGGTTGAAATGAACTTTTTTTTTGTGTTATCTAAGGTGAATTAATTGTTAGATAAGTTTAGATTAATGTTAACATTAATAAGTTTTTGAAAGTGCTGGTCTTTAAAATATGTTGTGTGATGGTAAACATATATTTTCCAATACTAGTGATCTTTCATTTTCATTAAATGTTATTTTGAGAAAAAGATTTAAGTATATGAAATTTTACAATCCACAATTCATTATTTTTTCAACTACTTTTTACTAATAGTTACTTGAATTGAATAAATAAGGTCAGACCATTGCAAAAAGAAATTAATTTGTTTGGAAAGTGAAGAATAATTTGAAATTAGAGTTCAAAGTTTGGTAAGAGTTAAATATTAATATTTGCTTCATTAGAAAATATCATGAAATATATAAAGAACAATTATCAAAATTTAATAGCAATTGTTATTCCCATACAAACGTTCTGAAATGGTAGAAAAAAGAAAATACAACAAAAAACAGAATACTCATTTTCTGTAAAATAGAATCCCCACTAATATTTTCCATTACAATAATACAGACATTTTTTTTGATTTAAACATTCCTAATGAACATTAATGAAGAAATTAGCTTGACAAGATTTATAGTTTATATTTATTAAAAAATACGATTGTGAATCCACTCAATACATGTATTTATTTAACCACTCTTGAAATCTCTGTAATCTTATTATTTCGGAGTTTTTCATATTAAACCTGGTTTCCTTTAAAATTTCGAATTTTCAAAGATTAAGTCCCGCTTTAAAAACATTCTAAAATATTAAATGGACAAGCGGGCTTATTTAATACATTTACCTAGAAAATTACTCTTTTATTAAACCATGCTGCTGGAATATGGACAAGGATAGACCTATTTGTGGTAATATCCACTGTATCTCTATGAAAGTCCATGCACTATAATTACGCCGTATGTTTTTGTATTAATCTAGTAATTTTTCTATTATATTATTTTCAGTCACCCCCAGTGTTACCAGGATGACCCCCAGATATTTTTTTTTAGACACTGAGTGGCATTGCGACTGTGATATCTCATATATAAGAAGAGTACATATCTGTGAATCTGTACTTTTTATTTTATATACAAGAAGAAAGAATCATCGAACGAGGTTCTTTGAATCTTTAGTATTTAATATATTTTAATTTATCTATTAAACAATCTATTTACAGCAAAATTTCAGCTATAGAGACGAACAGTTATACAAATGACAGTTCCCAGCACTATATTACCTTAAAATGATAAAGATTCATACATTAGGTTTAAGTAATAGTCAAATTTAAAAATCCTTAATCATGAGAAATTCACATACTTACAATTCACTTAAAAAAGTCTCTAATTAAGATTAGTAGATTGTTTGTTTCATATAAGAAAAATTCCAAAGATTGTGGGTAAAACTAGATCATTTTTATTGTTTGATAATTTGAATTGCCTTTTTAAACCTATTAGAAAAAATATCAGAATACAACGGAAAAAAAACAATAATGATTTTTTCCACATCTTTAAAAAATAAATGTACATTCTTTATGACTTGAAACATACTATTTTTAGAAAATTATATTGTCTGGGACTGTGAGATATTTTAATTTATTGCCGAGACAAAAAAAAGGCTATGCAAGATCTAAAATATTAGCACCAAACATTTAGTGTCTACAGAATAGGTTTTTGCGTCAAACTAAATAATATATTTGAAAAACAAACAAATTGTATATAAAGAACTGGCATCTCTAGATATAACACTTTTGGATTCCTCCTGTGTCATTTATGAATTTGTTTTATCTTATCCTTAGAAGGACAAACTTGACAAGAATTATCAAAAACGATTGTCAACCTATTATACTAAATTTACTCTATATTATATTTTCAACATGATGTTTCAATTTGCTTTATCCATTTCTCTATTAGCATTAGCTAAATATGTTGTCGCAGATAGTGAAGAATTCTCTTTGATGTCTACTACCAATGTTGAAGCCAAAGGTACCATTTTTTTAGTCGATGACGACAATGGACTAATCTTGACCACTGGTGGTAACAGTTTATCTCAGACAACTGTGATTACTGATGCAGGATATTTAAAATTTTCAGACGGTAAATATGCTGTCGTTCAATCAGATGGTTCTGTTAGCAATGGTGCTAAATCCGCTGCTTCATCTGGTTTTGCTATCGCTAATGGTGTTTTAACTCTAAATGGCTTATCTGATTTTTATGCTGTATCAAATAATGATAATTATACTTTATCAACTAAGAAGTCTGATGGTGCTACCTCCTTCCAATTTACTCCAAGAAATCGTAAAACTGATGATACCGCTGATGATTTTACTCCAGGTAAAGGTACTGTTAAGAAATCTACCAGTACTATTCCAACTACTACTGGTGCTGCTATTTCTTCTGCTACTATTTCCGAAGAGACTGGTAACATGGCTCCAAAGGCTGTTGTTGGAGGTGGTGCAGGTTTGTTTGCAATTGTTGCTGGATTGTTGTTATAATTACTAAAATATGCGTACGCGTTGTAATATTTATTTTAATCTTTATTTATGTTATTCTAAGTATTTTTATAGATCCATATTCTTTTGTAAGATATAAATCGTGATGATTGTTTCTAATATGAAATTTATTCTTCTGTATTTTGCTTTCTTCGTTTAAAGTCTCAGGTATGGCTGAATCTATATTATTTATTCATATCAGTAAATAGGGACATCTGTAATCGTATTGTAAATCATACCATTTATCGAATACACAGGTTTTATTATGCCACTGAAGGTGTGATGAGAATAGCAGTAATAAGGTTTTTTTGCTCATCATTTTAAAAGTTAGAATGCATATTACTCGCTAAATCCAAGTGACTCTTATTTGACTATAGTTCCGCTACCACTCTAATTGGACACACCCTTCAAGTAATCTGTTTTATTATTTTTTCCAAATTTTACTATACCAGCTATACGGGGTATATATATATATATATAGCCTATACCTGCTCACTTACAATTTTCCAAATTGTTCGACTGTTTTTATTTCATCCTTCGAGAATTTAAAATCAAAGAACTGTCCAAGATTCAATGGACATACGTGTACTTCAGGGGACGTATCACATATAAACACCGCCATCTCTTACATAAACGAACATAAATACAAACTTGTCACTTGGAAATAATGAAATATTACATTTTTTAAAGATCCATGCAGAATTACTAAACCAAACAAACCCTTAAAACCTTAATAATTTCTCAATCACAAAGGCACATATGAATCTGGTAGATGCAAATATATATGTAAACAAGCATATGACGTTAAACATATATAGAGTCTTAAACTCACACCTCATACGCATACCAAGGTGTTTAAATGTGATTCTGGATTATATTTGATTTTGATCTCCAATGGGTGATCTTGAAGTATTCATTTTAAAAATAATTCAAATCATTATACATCACACAATTTGAAGTTTGGAAAAGTAAAATTGCCCCCAGATAATTTTATTTGAATTTTCAAAGGATAATAAAAGAATTGTATTAAGTAATATCAGATTTAGGAAATTATTCAAACAACGTCGAGAAGTTAAGACATATTTTCAACATTTTACATATGACCTTCAATCCGTTCTAAACAACATTAAAAAAAAGGACACAAGAAATATTATGAAGTGAAATCTGTGATAACCGTATAGAAAAGCAAGCCCATATTGGCATTTTCTTAACTAAAATTGTCCAATTTATGACCAACCAGATCTTATTATCCTTTTAGCTACCTTACTGCCCTTCTTCTTTTTATTTATTTTTATTTGCCTCCAACTTAATTATCATTTATTCTTAAGAAACCCTTCTAACAACTATGTTCATAACATTTCAAGATGTCATTTAAATCATTATTCTTATTAACCAAATTAACGTATTATCATTTGAAAATGAAAGTTTTGAGTCCCTTTAGAAATGCCACAACCCTTGCACCACACAACAGCACTTTTGTTTTTCCCGCGCAGTGCTAGTTTACCCGGTGTTCGCGCCTTTTTTTCGCGTTTTATTTAAAAATAATTTTCAATTCACAAAAAATGCAGAAAATTGATTCCAAAAACAAGAAACAACGTGAGAGGATTCATTAACAGATTTGATATTGAATAAGTATTAAAACAAAAAACCTGTATCATTTCACACAAGAACGTCTCAGTGTGATATTGCATTCGTTATAAGAGTGTATTGGTCCCTACTTCCTGTTGTTTATCCCTTTTTCCGTTTTCTCATTACACAACCAGTGATAATCTTTTAAGATATTATAACTCCTTGTAGAAGAATTGAAATATTCAAAACTATACACGTCTAGATACCCTTCCGACCATTTATATACACAAGATGAAGTTAAATTTAATTTCGTTATATTCCTTACTGCTCGTTCTACCCGTGGCTTGGTCTGTTATGGTCACTGATTATATTGTGACCACTAATGTGGCCGGGGCTGTGATGACCGTGACTAGTATATATGATCCTGCTGTTGCTGCTGCTGCCAATGCCAATGCAGCCGCTGCTAAAACTACTGATACTAAAACTACTAAAGCTGCTGACACCAAAGCGACGACTCCTGCTACTGCTAATGGTGGGAAAGTTATCAAAACTTTAAACCCAGTGGTTGTTACAAAGATTCAAACTGCTGCTGATGGTTCTTTACAAAATGTTATTAATACTGTTATTCCTGTTGTTTCCCAATATGTCACCAAGAATGCTGCTGGTAAAGCTATCACTGTTACTACTACTGTGACTCCAGGTGTCACTGGTGCTGTCCCTGCCGCTGCCACTGGTGCCACCGGTACAACTGGTGCTGCTGCTGATGCTGCTGTTGGCGGTGGTGTTACTACTTTAAATCCAGTTATTTCCACTTTTGTTCAAACTGCTGCTGATGGTGCTTTGAAAACTGTCATTACTACTTATCATCCATACGTGAGTCAAGTGCTCTCTACAAACCCAGCTGGTGTTCCAGTCACCGTGACTGCGACCATTACTCCGGGGTTAACTGTCACTAATACCGCTGCTGCTGCTGCTCCTGGTGCCACTATGGTTACTACCACTGTTACTTCTACTTTAGCTAATGGTGGACTATCTATTTATACCACTGTTATCCCATTAACTGGTAAAGCTGCTGTTAAATCAACCGCCACTAAATATTCTAATCCAAAGAATAGACCAGATCCAAGCACTTACTTAACTCCAGAACCTGCTTCTCCTGTTACTACCTTATCATGGCAAAGTATTATCACTATTAAACAAGGTGATACCACTTTTACTACCAGTGCTAATCCAATTATTATCTGGGTCACTGTTACCACCAATGGTGCTGTGGCCACTGTTTCAACTACTTTTATTCAAAGATTTAGTTCTCAATATGCCACTGTTGCAGTCCCAAGTTCTGGTTCTATTGGGTTAGGTACTTTATCTGGTAAGGTTGGGGTGGTTAAGACTCAATTCCAAAGTACTGTTAAATATAATAATAATGGGTTTAATTTACAATATAGCCCAATTTGGTCTATTTTTGCATTCTTATTATCATGGTTAATTTAAGTTTATCTTTTTATCTTTTTTTTTTCATTTATACTCCCTTCCATTGTACTTCTAAACCAGGTCTTATCTATTCCCAATTTTTATATATACACAATTAAAACACTTATTTTCTATTTAGATTATTTATATCAGATTTTATACCTCTAAACAAACAAATTCTATTATACATTATATTTTTAAAATTGTAAACAAACAAAAAACACAACTGTAAATTAATGCAGATGATTTAAATCAAAACCTTTAATGTTTCAAATAGACCAATATATAAAGATATCAAATGAATGAAGATGGATGATGGTGTAACCTCTAATTACAATATGTCTGACAATGTTACGTCCCCACCAGAGTCGGTTGAACCAGCCTTATTAAGTGATAATAACACAACTTTAAATAATAATACCGCTTCTGCTAATGTGACTCTAAGTGCAGATACGTCCAATGTAGTTTCAATGACTGACACTGCTACCACAGCTACACAATTAAATAATATCAACAACAAACATAATAACAATAATATCAATACTGGGAATAATGAGATGACTACACAACGAAAGACAACCAAATTTATCTTATCTAAATATACAATTTACGAAACTAAAGAAAGAATGTATGTTGTGGGATCTAATAAGAGGGAATCAATGTTTAGAATCTTAGAAATTGATTTAACTATTGCAGATCAGGAATTAACTGTTCTTGAGGATAATATTTTCTTCACTAGAAATGAAATTATTGATGTCTTAGCTGAATTAGAAAAAGATAGTGATGATGGATTGAAAAAAAGATTAACTGGGTACGGTTTATTGGGTTTCATTAAATTTACTTCATGTTATTATTTAGTGGTAATAACAAAACATAGACAAGTTGCAGTTATTGGTGGCCATTCTGTGTTTCATATCGATGGAACTGAATTAGTACCTATCACAAATAATTACAAGAAACCAGATAAATATTCTACGGAAGCCAAATTAATGAATACGTTCCAAAATTTAGATTTAACTAAGACGTTCTATTTCAGTTATACATATGACATTACAAATACATTACAAACAAATCTTATGAGAGAAAAATTGAAAGCTGTAAATAGACCAGATATTTCTATTCCTACCGGGATTCCAAATTACAATGAAATGTTTATGTGGAATAATTTCCTTCTGTTACCATTATTCAACAGTCTTAATACAGTCTATGACTGGTTCCAATGTGTTATTCATGGGTTTATTGATCAAGTTAACGTTTCTTTACTAGGGAAGAGCATATATATCACTTTAGTTGCAAGAAGATCACATCATTTTGCAGGTGCTAGATTTTTGAAAAGAGGTGTCAACACACAAGGTTATGTGGCCAATGAAGTCGAAACAGAACAAATTGTTACTGATATGATCTTAACCCCCTTCCACAAGTCTGGTCAAGGCTTTTTTGATAGTGACAGATACACTTCCTTTGTTCAACATCGTGGATCAATTCCATTGTATTGGATTCAAGAAGCTTCAAATTTAACTGCTAAACCACCAATCGAAATAAATGTCGTAGATCCATATTTCAGTCCTGCTGCTTTACATTTTGATAAATTATTTCAAAGGTACGGTGGTGGTACAATTCAGGTATTGAATTTAATAAAGACTAAAGAAAAGACGCCAAGAGAAACTAAATTGTTAAAGGAATTTGAACAATGTATTTCCTACTTGAATAAACATTTACCTGACCCCAAAAAAATTGACTATGTCTCATGGGATATGAGTCGTGCTTCAAAACAAGATGGCCAAAAGGTTATTGAATTTTTAGAAACATATGCATTAAAGACTGTGTACGAAACAGGAATTTTCCATAACAATGCTACTTTCAAACAAACTAAATTACAAGAAGGGATTTGTAGAAGTAATTGCATTGATTGTTTAGATAGAACAAATGCTGCTCAATTTGTGATCGGGAAGAGAGCCTTGGGTGTACAATTACAAGCTCTAGGAATAATCGAAGATACTTATCTAGAATACGATTCTGACATAGTAAATATATTGACAGAACTATTTCATGACCTTGGTGACACTATTGCCCTACAATATGGTGGTTCCCATTTAGTGAACACCATGGAAACTTATAGAAAGATAAACCAATGGAGCTCTCATTCAAGAGATATGGTAGAAAGTATTAAAAGATTTTATAGCAATTCTTTTGTTGATGCCCAGAGACAAGATGCAATTAATTTATTTTTGGGGAACTATATTTGGAAACCCGATGCTCCACCTATTTGGGAATTAAATACTGATTTTTATCTTCATAACGAATATGCAATTGTTGGTCCGAGGAGAAGTTACACTCACTGGTGGAATGAATACAATATAAGAAGTACCAGAGAACTGTTAAGGGAAGAAATCACCGAGAAGAATAATGACATCACTTTAAAAAAGTTAAGAATGAATATTCGTGGTTATCCTGATGCCTTTGATAATTATTGGAATGAATATTATTTACCACGTAGTTTAACCTGGATGCAAGATTTATTTGCCTACAATATGAATTCAACTCGAAGATATCAGTCCACTAGGAAGAACAAGAAAATTATATCCCCATTTGATTCACGGAAACAAAGTTGGATTAATAAGAGATTAAAGACACTTCTAATTGCAGAAGAAGAAAAATGCAAGGGGGATGTTGTTTTAAAGGAAGATAACCAAAGGGATATAAAATCAAGTGACGAAATCGATTTGTCCTTGTATCATTTAAAGAATCTTATTGCCAATGAAAGAGAGTTGGAATCTAGATTATTTGATCTCTCAATTCATGAATTGCCGATATTGGTTTCAGACGATTTTGATACAAATACTGATTTATTACCGTCCTTCTCTCCAACAGAATCTACAATAGATATTACAACACCAATCGATATTAACGATTTATACTCCACCAACTCCGTGTCTGTGGATCCACAATTTTACACCAACCTGGAAAAGTTAAGTTTAAATGATTTAGAAGCATTAGATGATTATGATGAAAACAACTTATCCTTCAATTATTTGACTGTGGATTCAGAAGACCTGAGAATTTATACAAATGCGACAAAAATAGATTCCAAGAATCTTGTCTTTGTTGACTAAACCTTTCCATAATTATATATTCATATAGCTTTAGAGCAGGATTACACAAGTGTTTGGTAAGAAAAAAATATTTTGATTTATGATATCTTAAAACTAATAAATCAAAAAATTAGAATGTAATAAACACGTTAAGTACTGCTCTCCATAAAACAAAGAGAACAACAACAACCAGGAATGCGTTATAAAGATGACACTGTTCAATACAATAAGTAATCTATTTCCCAAATGTTTGACTGTAGTGTTATTTATATGGACGTATACTGTCACCATAATAAAGGTTGAAGAGGCGCCTCAAACCATATTATTCATTCTACTTACTGTCGAGGCTGTATTTGCTTTATGCACATATTTCAAAGTAGTTAATGTCGGTCCAGGTCACCCTATGGATTTTCCTAATTTACAAATTAAGGATCTTCATGAAGTGGAATTGGGTAACGAGCTGCCTCCAGAATACATTAGCAAAAGATCTTTAACAGTGAAACGTGACGGAAGATATAGGGTTTGTCAAACATGTAACTATTGGAAACCTGATAGATGTCACCATTGTTCTACCTGTGATAAATGCGTGTTGAAGATGGATCATCACTGTCCATGGTTTGCTGATTGTATTGGGTTTAATAACCAAAAGTATTTCATTCAATTTTTAATCTATACTACACTATATTCTTTAACCGTCACAAATATAACGTTCTTTGAATTATACAGGTGGTTCACGAGAAAACAATTTGAAGAAGAGATAATCGATATTATGTTACTTTCCGTGTGGTTACTAGGTGTTGCTGTATCCATCTCGGTCACATTCTTCACTGGTTTTAGCTTATATCAATTATGCAAGAACACAACTACTATCGAAGTTTATAGCTTAAGACGGTATAAAGAAGAAGTACGTGTTTTACATGGTACTGATTTACCAATGATTAATTATAACCTATTTGATTTAGGTTCTGCTAAAGAAAATTGGAAGGTTGTTATGGGGACAACCTGGAGAGAATGGTGTTTGCCAATACAGAAAAAGAGGTCTAGAAGAGATAGCAATGTATTAGATGATAGAGGGTTGTATTTTTCAATAAATAGATCAACAACTAATGATCTTTTGGAAAGTGCCGATTTACAAGATAGATTATTGAGAAGAGTAACTCCAAAATCCTCATTCGACGTGGAAAGACCACTTATAGAATAAGATATAATAAATAGATAGATTTAATTAAAAAGAGTCATTGATAAAATAGATTTAATATATACATAAATTTATGATTGTTTATAAAAAAGAACTTGGTGGGAAGATTGGATTAAGAAAGTAGTGCTCTTCCTATTATGAAGTATAATGCAAAAGTAGAGGAATAATGATATAATGATACAGGAAATAAAAAAGTACTCATCATGTTACTTAAAATAATGTAGTAAGCATTGCGATGATAAACGAACTTAAGCCAAGAGCTAATTTGTTAGAACCGGCTTCATAAGGACGAACTGAAATGGTGGTGTGTTCATCGATTGATTTTGGAGCTTCCATTTGGATAGAAGGAGCAGCAATGGTGGTAATGGTGGTAGCTTGCTTTGTTGCTTTAATAGTACCAATTGCGACAACTTCAGTAGAAGTGACTTTAACTGGAGAGATAGTTTTAGTTAGGGCATGCTTTAAAGTTTCAGTAGAAGAAGTTTGATCCTTAACCTTAGTGGATAATGTAGATAATGGAACAATGTCAGTGTAAACTGAATTAACTGGAGCAATAGTAGAAGAAGATACAATCTTACCAATAAGAGTGGAGGTCTTGTTACTAATGGTACCGATGGCAACAAGACTAGTGCCAGTAGACTTAATACCAGTATCGGTCTTGGTAATTGCAGTAGCACCAGTTTCAGTTGAACAGGAGATAGTGGTAGTTAAATTGTGGATAGCTCTGACAGGCACTAATTGAGTGTAAACAGCATCTTGTTCACTTTTAGTCTTAGTAATAGCGGTAGCACCGGTTTCAGTGGAACAAGAAGTAGATATAGTGGTTCTGTTTTGAATGGATTTGACTGGAACTAACTGAGTGTAAATAGCACCGATGGCCTGTTTAGTCTTAATAACAGCAGAACCTGAAACTTCAGTGGATGTAGTTTTGATAACAGTACTGTTTGAAAATGTTTTGACGGGGACTAACTCGGTGGTAGCAGATAAAACAGCACCCAAAGTTTTGGATTCAACAACACCGTTGACGTCAGTGTAATATTCGTTAGTGACGTTGGCAATATATCTACTAGCAATTGGAGTACGAGTAGCAATGATTTTAGTTTTAAGGGAGGTAGTGTTAGAGAAAATGGAAGTAGTAGTAGAAGGTAAAATCTCAGAAATGAAATCAGAAGTAGTGTTTGTTTGAACAATGGTGGAATTAGATTTAGCCTTGGTTGCTTCAGTTTGGAAAATAGCATCAACTAGGATTCTAGTAGTTGGCTTAATAGTGGCGACTGGAACATAAGAACCAATTTCAGTGACAATAGCACCGTCAGTGTAAGTTAAAACTTCGTAAGTTTCAATGACGTTGTCAGAAGTAATAATACTTGGTTTAACAGTTTGGTTAAAATAAGTTGGGGTTGGAGCAACAGTAATGGTAGTTTCAGTTTCAGTGGTGTTGGTAGTCTTAATTAGACCAGTTGGAATAACGGTAGAGATTTCACTTAAAATTTGTTGTGAAAAACTTGAAGAGAAATCAGAGTGACCAGAAAGAGAAGCAGTAGATAAGTAAGTATTGTTGGAATAAATTGGGGTAGCAACATGTCCGGTAATAACAGAAGATGAGGCGACAACTGGTGTGTTAATAACAACATTACTTGCAGCTTCATCATTTAAATCACCACCATAGACGGTAACAGTGGTAGAATCAACTAAATCTCTTTTCTTTAAATAGTTAGCTTGAGTTAAAGAAACAGCATTGGAAATTGGAGTCTTATCTAATTCTTCAGTGAAATAGAAAATACGAACAAATTTACCAGAACCACTAATTCTTGTATCGATTGAGATTTCAATTTGATCAGCAGTTGATTTATCGGTGTAAGCAGTGAATGGAACAGTGGTTAATGGGTTACCATAAGAATCAAAAGAGGTAACAACTTCTAATTTAGTAGATTTAACGTTGTATTTATAATCGTTGGAACCAGTCTTGAAAGATTTGAAAGTAACAGCATCACCTAATAAGGAAACTGGGATATCAGCAGTAAACCAAGCAGTTTCATTATTAGCAAAAGAACCACCATTGGTAGTCATTTTAGTAGTATCTTTACCAACAAAATGAAGTGTAGAATTGAAAACATTGTTTGCAGTGGTTCTGAAAGTGAAGTTTTTCTTATCACCAATGTTAATGTGAGACATAGAAGAATTAGATAATTTAGTCAAAAGATCGAAAGAAATCGTTGTATCTTGTGGAAAAATATTTGTGAAATGAATACCAAACATGTTATTGGCATGTTCGTAAACAGAAGCAATTTGTTGACCTTTGTTAGAAATATTTAATGGAATAGTTGGGAAGAAATCAAAATCAGTTGGAACGTTAAAGAAGATATCATCGTTATAAGAACCTTTTTTAATTGATAATTCTGCTTGAATAAGGAAAAAATGAGATAAATCTGTACAATTTTGAGTTCTTGTGTACGAATCTATTATATTGATATTCTTAAAAGAAATATCATTAGCTAATGTGACTGATACTAAAAATAATTGTATTAGAAATGTTATACTTGAAATCATTGTGTATGTGCTATAGTTGTATTGAGAGTATGGTTTTGTTAGTTTAATTTAAAAAGTTATGAAGGAAATATAGTTGATTAGTTTTGAATTGAAATATATCCTGTTTATATATGAGTTTATCAATCAATCAAAGGCTAATATGGGGGTAAGCTTAGATAGATATCTGAACCGTAAAGTCCAGAAATTGCACAGCTATAATCCAGCAATTGTCCATTACAATAGCCCATATATTTCGATTTAAAAGAATAGTTCTCACATATCCCTCAGAGATAAAAAAAAAAGTTTAACTTAATAAATCAACTTAAAATCCCTGGTAACAATGGGGACTCCACAAACAACTTAGACATAACCCCCCAAAATTACTGGGTATTCGAGATCCTTTATGCTTGTCATTTGGAATTTGTGACACAGCAATTGCCCAGCTGCCCATTGTGTCTCTTGCCGAAAATGGACATTTCTCACTGGCGCTGGGTGAAAACGAATCCTCGCGCTAAGAAAAAATGAGATGGCTGGCAGAAATTGGCTCTGAAGAGTAAGAAAGACTCCGGGAGTACATCTATTGCCTACACTGTTTCTGTCAATTTAGAGTTACAGTAAGCTTTGTCAATAGTCAGTTTATAATATATTGAATTAATATAGTACAATATAGTTGAAAAACACTTAAAAAAATCAGGCAATATACCAGCAACCTTTTAGTACTCTCCCTCTCAATAGTTAGTTTTATTTTGTTAAGGTATCCTGGGTTTTGATAGTGTGTTAACCTTTGTTTAACTAGATCGAATAATTTTGAATGTTTCTGATTTAATTGAATCGTTGGATGTTTAATAACTTCTTTTGTATTCAATTGATTCTTATTCTTTGACGGTTATTCGCAATAAGATTGGAAATTAAAATTGAATATCGAAAAATTAAATTACAAAAAAATGTTTTGTTAAAGCTATTATATCGAATATTACCACAAAATAAAAGTTTTTACTTGGTGAATGGATCGTTACTCTGAAGTGTAAAGTGTAATAAAGTTATTCTTGATTCAAGGAAACCTCCACCTGTGTTTTTTGTCACTCTCAGATCTCTACATATTCACCTTTGTGTTTTGATATGAAATGGTTCTCCCCATATTGATC
This sequence comes from Monosporozyma yasuniensis, assembly GCA_030558655.1. Classification (NCBI taxonomy): domain Eukaryota; kingdom Fungi; phylum Ascomycota; class Saccharomycetes; order Saccharomycetales; family Saccharomycetaceae; genus Monosporozyma; species Monosporozyma yasuniensis. Next base: position 28,908 of record JAKTQC010000066.1, on the reverse strand, counting down.
GGATCTGGTGTCACAGTGATCGCGATATCGTTTCAATCAGCAATACGTGCATGGAATGTTTACAAAACATTATCTCCAATTGCTATTGCGAAAATAAATGGGATCTACATTAAGGAGAGTCATAATTTACAAACTGATTTAAAATTTCAGAGTAATAGATTGAACCCCATATTAAGACAACAATTAGAACAATATTATGGTGGATTCCATCTTAATATGAATGAATCAGAAGCACTGTTAATCTTAAATATCTCCACTGATGAAATTAAAAGTTTAGATGAAACAATGTTGAAAAGAAAATATAGAAAGGCACTTTTACAAAATCATCCAGATAAAGGAGGAAGCCCATATATGGCTACAAAGATTAATGAGGCAAGAGAATTGTTGTCAAAGAGTATATTGATTGGGAAGGATTGAACTTTCGTAATTTATTTTTGTTATACGTAAATATATATATAATGTTTTTAAGAATTCTGTATTGTATCTCTGTCTTTTTTTTTTCATAATTTGTTAAAGATAGTTAAAGCATCTTTAAAGAGCTTGTTTTGAAGGCAATAAAACAAAGACCCTACAACAAAAAAGCAAAGCTTCATAGTCATGATACACGCCAACTTAATTGTCATTTATGATGAGAATTGTAACCGTTGTATGGTTTCAGCTGATATTTTTGATACATTGAAGAATTCAAATAAAGAAACTGACACTACCTGCTGTCAAATTGAATACCCCACTTATGATGGCTCAATACATAAATTTATTACAGAATATATATTAGACAATGATCTTCCATTAAACACTGTATTAATCAAAAGTGAATTACTGAATATCACTTCGAAAGATACTTTTATCAACAATTTATGTAACGTAAAGAAATTAGATTCCAATTTAACCATACCAACACTCACTAATATAACTTTATTATTTAATCCACAACTATATGATAAATTGAAACAGTTAACTAACGAACAAGATATATTACAGTTTGTTTATAAGAAGTACAATATTGTAGAAGGTACAACAATTGTTCATTTAAATGAAATTTTAGCTCATCGATGGTGTAAAATTATTGATACAAAACCATATTTTCAAGGGATTCTAAACACTAATAATACAACTGTGACAATAGTCAAGGACACCCAAGGAATCTTACACGATAACAATAAATCACCCCAAGACAGCTTGACAATGTCAGAAAATAACAGCATAAAATTATTTTTAGAATGTTCAAGTAAACCAATTCAACAAGACAGCATCTTTGAGTATGAGAATAACAACCACTGTCTAGATTCTACACTAGCTGTCTTTGCTAATGAAAATATTTTAAGAAAGTTAAATACATCGAATGGATCATACATTGAGTTAACATCAGAAGATAAGAAGATAAAATGTATTGCAAACATATTTTCAGTGATTCAACCAAATAATCTTAAAAATTCAACACTTTATTTATCTCCAAGATTGAAGATGAAATTCAGAAATCTTAATGAAATACTGATAAAGAAAATAGATATTAACCAAGAAGATATTCCACTAGGTACTAATGTCATGTTAACTAAGATCAATGATTCATACCAAAATGAAAAATTATATCAAAATATTATATCTTTACAATTAAAAAAATTTTTTCTGACAACGACAAGAATACTTACAACAGGTGATTTAATCCCAATTACGTTTGATTCTACACTTAGCAAGTTGCCTGAAAACAGTCATGAAATTGAAATATTTAATAAATCGATGAAACACGACGCTCTTACTTGGTTCAAAGTTGCACAAATAAGTGATAAACAATCCATCTCACAGGAAACGGAAGATGCAGCTATTAACACAGAGGTGAATTCTAATATTTTCTATCTTGTAACCCCAAATGCGGATTTAAAACTAATAAGTAAAGGGATTGAGTATGAAAAACCTTTTACTTTAAATGAATATGATTATCTTTCTTACTATAATTTACCTCCAATCTTCCAATACAACCCAAATGTGTTCCCGTATGCTGATAAAATGATCAATATCTTGAGCACTATCTTGGAGTGTATCGATAAAAGTATTCCTCTTCAAACTGCAATACTGCTTCATTCCACCTCAAGAAATACAGGAAAGGGTACTCTGGTTAAATGGATATGTCAGAAATTCGGATTAAACATGCTTAATTTTGATTGTCTTAATTTATTAGCTAATGCAACATCCGTAGATTCTAATTCTAAGATTCTAGGAACTATTAAGGCTAAGATTTCCAACTTTCTCAACAAAACCACTATTCCAACTGTAGTTTTTATATCACATTTGGAAGAATTATTTACCAAGGTTGATCCAAATCAAGATCCAACAGCCGCCAAATTATCAATTTCATTTGAAACTGAATTTATGTCAATTATTGAAGAGTTTATGATCCAAAACAATAATATCATATATATCTTTTCCACCAACAATATCGATGATATTCCAATGAGAATTAGAATCAAAATCAATTTTGAAATTGAAATTAATGTTCCTAGTGAACAAGAAAGACGTGAAATTTTCCAATGGTATCTTTCAGATAAGTTATTAAATTTTGATAATATAGGAGATAGCACTGTTAAGTTTACAGAAGGTCGAGATATTGATTTCACCCAACTTGCTATTCATTCAGCAGGGTTGACACCATTGGATATTAAATATATTATTCAAAATACCAAATTCCAATGTTATAATGACCTAATTTCAAAAAATGATGGAGAAGAAGTGTTATTGTGGAATAACAATGTGGTTAATATAAATATACATCAATTGAAATCTGCAATCAACCATGCCCGTGATGAATTTTCAGTCTCTATTGGTGCTCCAAAGATTCCAAATGTTACATGGGACGATATTGGTGGGGTTGATGTGGTGAAAGGTGAAATTATGGATACCATTGATATGCCATTAAGACATCCTGATTTGTTCAGTTCTGGTTCAAAACAAAGAAGTGGAATATTATTTTATGGCCCACCTGGTACAGGTAAAACATTAATGGCAAAAGCAATTGCCACCAATTTTTCGCTAAATTTCTTTAGTGTCAAGGGTCCTGAATTATTAAATATGTATATTGGTGAATCAGAAGCAAATGTTCGTCGTGTGTTTCAAAAAGCAAGAGAAGCTAAACCATGTGTTATTTTCTTTGATGAAATTGATTCTGTAGCCCCAAAGAGGGGTAACCAAGGTGACTCTGGTGGTGTCATGGACCGTATTGTATCTCAATTATTAGCCGAACTAGATGGTATGTCTGGTAATGGTGAAGGTGTTTTTGTTATTGGTGCTACTAATCGTCCAGATTTGTTAGATGAAGCTTTGTTAAGACCAGGTAGATTCGATAAATTGTTGTATTTAGGGATCTCTGACACTAATCAGAAACAGCATAACATTTTAAAGGCATTAACAAGAAAGTTTACTTTACATGACAATGTTGATCTCAATAAGATTGCAGAGGCATGTCCATTCAATTACACAGGGGCAGATTTCTATGCTTTGTGTTCTGATTCGATGTTGAATGCGATGACACGTGTAGCCAAGACTGTAGATGGCAAAGTGCAACAATATAACAAAGAGCGAGGAACACATCTATCCATTCGTCAATGGTTTGATAAAATTGCCACTAAAGAAGACATCACAGTCTTTGTTCAAATGGAAGATTTCCTCAAAGCTCAATCCGAATTGGTCCCAAGTGTATCACCGGAGGAATTGAGTCACTATTTGCAAATCAAAAACAGCTTCGAGAGTTAGTAAGCTGTCAACTTGATAGTGGGGTGTCGATTACTAATAGTTGCCGATGTGATTACTAATTTTTTATGAAATTACCCTTCCAAGTGAATTTTTCACTGCGCCAAAAGGTAATATTTGAAATTTAGAGAAAAGGAGGGAAATATTATATAAGAGAACTAATACAGTGTATACTTCCTTTCAAAACTGATGGTTGGTATTCTTAGAAAAAAGGTCAATTGCAATTGAGGCAAATCAACAACAACAAACAAACACAAGAAATACATATATAAAATGGCTGTCAAAGGTTTAGGTAAGATCGATCAACAATACGATGGTTCCAATTTAAGAATTGGTATCATCCATGCCCGTTGGAACAGTGTTATCATTGACGCTTTAGTCAAAGGTGCTATCAAGAGAATGCAATCCCTTGGTGTTAGGGAAGAAAACATTATTGTTGAAACCGTTCCAGGTTCTTATGAATTACCATGGGGTACTAAGAGATTTGTCGATAGACAAAAGAAGGAAGGTAAACCATTAGATGCTGTTATCCCAATCGGTGTCTTAATTAAAGGTAGTACCATGCATTTCGAATACATTTCTGAATCTACCACTCATGCTTTAATGAATTTACAAGAAAAGGTTAACTTACCAGTCATCTTTGGTTTATTAACTTGTTTAACAGAAGAACAAGCTTTTGCCAGAGCTGGTATTGATGAAGCTAAGAGCATGCACAACCATGGTGAAGATTGGGGTGCCTGTGCTGTTGAAATGGCTGTCAAATTTGGTCCACAATGTCAATTCTAATTGTAACTTCATTTTATATATCTAATCCATAACGTACATATCCCTAGTTCATATCACTTTAATATCAGTCTTTACGCATTAAGCAATACATCAGTGATGATTCTATTTGATACATTTTTTATTGAGTTTACTTATTTTACTATATCATAATTATATTGTTATCCTTGGATTGTCTCTTCTTCTTTTGTCTTAACACATCTCTCTTCTTATTCTTCATTTCCTTCATCCAAACACCTCTATTTTCCCAAAATTGTTCTTCCCAATTTGTCCAAATATCATTCTTTGATGTAGTTTCAATTTGACTTAATTGTGTTTGACCAACCAAGAAAGGGGAGTCGAAATGTGGGAAGAATAAACGGTTTTGATGTTTTGTCTTACTTAATAATGTGTTAGCAATAGGGAAATTATCTTCTTCAACAATTTCAACTTCTTCAGCAACATTCTTAGATTGATCAATATCATCGTTATCTTCCTGGATTAACTTGAATCCACCTTTATCGCTCACATTGTTGACTTGAGTTGGTTCATTAGCGGTATCTGGGTTGAATAAAGCTCTTAAAGTTTCTGTGTTACTAACAGTACCTTGGACAGGATCGGCAGCTTGTTCATTGGTAGAAGGTTTACTACCAAAGGTTGGGATAAATTCTTCCTCGTCTTGTTGTGTTCCTTCATATGGTTTATGTTGTTGAGTTGACTTGTTATTGTAATCATTGTTGTTATAATTGTCATTATTATAATCGTTGTTATTATAATTATCATTATTGTAATCATTGTTATTATAGTTGTCTTGGTAATTAAAGTTTTGATTGTTGTAGTAGTCATCATTATTCCTGTTATTGCTATAATAATCATATTGGTTTTCTTTTTCATTATCTGAGAAACCAAAGGCTTCAGCTTCATCAGAATCCACCACATTCAAAGGTTCATCCAAATTCATCTCACCCAAGAATTGATCTAAGATATTTGTATTCTTAGATTTTTCTTCCTGTATCATTTGTTCTTCTAAATCAATATCCTCATCTGAATTTTCAATGGATTCACCATTTTGTTCGGTTTGCTTGGAGGTAGCTGGGTTGACAACATGTTCAACTCTTTTACCATGAACACTTAGTCTGGATCTAGAATAATCTAATCTGTCAATTATGTGATTGTAATTATTCCACCATTTACCGTTAACATATTGGTATGCAAGATCCTTAGCAGTTTTATCTCTTTCGTAACCCCATAATTTATTTTGGTATAATTTATAAACTTTCAATGAACCATCTACATTCACTCTAAATGTAGAATTTCTTAATTGATAACGGGTTCTCTTCTCAATACGATTTCTACCAGGAATAATCTCCTTTCTATCCTTCCAAGACATCTTAATATTTTCCAACTTCTTGTAATGTTTCCATTCTTGTTCTTGGTTGAATTTTTCAATGAATGGTTCTTGCTTTAAATCTGCTTCATGTTGTACTTTCCATCTAACATCCCAGTTTGGCTTAGCAACATCAATTTTCAACATGTTACCCTTGAACTTAACATTGTTCAAACTTTGCTTCAATTTAGTGTAATCAATATCTTGATCAAAATCTATGTTAATGTATGCAAATGTATTATGTTTTTCGAACCCATCGTCTGAACATTTACCAAATTTACCAAATCTGGCCAACAATTCTTCTAGACAAACGTCATAGTTTTGGAATAAATTACCAACATAGACTCTTTGTGACACCATTGCTTCTCTGTGGTTGTGTTTGGCCCTCTTTCAAAACTCTATCTTATCACTACACTACTTATTTTATCATAATAAAATTTTAAATCTAAGCTCATCGCAAATTTTCGAGTACAAAAAGTGAAAATTTATTGTAACCCGGTTTCTTTAAAAAAAAAAATAACAAAACTGGTCCAAGAATTGAAATTAAACAGGTAACAGAGAAGATTATTCAAGAGAGATTAGATATTCAAGTGGATATAATATACCAGATTCAATCATAAAAACCCCAGTGAGAAGGGTCTAGAAGCTTTGGAAAAGAAAAAATTATGGAAAACAGTAACGGTATCGACGGTGCTGTGGAAGCTTATCCAGCCATGGAATGGGCTAAAGTGTTGGATATTCCCTTGAAGGCTTCAGAAGAATTGGTCAGTATCGATTTAGAAACTGATTTACCAGAAGATGCTGCTGATTTAAAGACTTTACTTGTGGAAGAAAGTTCAGACAAAGAACATTGGTTAACCATTGCTATTGCTTATTGCAATCAAGGCAACATTCAACAAGGTATTAAATTGATCAATTTGGCTTTAGAAGTCTTTGAAGGTTCTTTAAAGGCATCTTTACATACTTTTTTAAGTTGGGCTTATTTGACTTTAGCTAAAAAGGCTAAAGATACCCCAACTAGAGATGATTTCTTAAACAAAGCCGAAAATGAATTGAAATATGCTATCGGTTTAGATGCTTCTTGGATTGGTAATATGTTGGCCACTGTCGATTTATATTATCAAAAAGGTGACTATGAAAAGGCTTTAGAAACCACAGATATTTTTATTAAGAGTACCCAGGCTGAAGAACGTAGATTAGGTAGACCTATAAGAATCAATTGTATGTTTTTATTAACTAGAGCTAAATTACTTTACCAAAAGAAAAATTATAGTGCAAGTTTACATGCTTTTCAAGAATTATTAGTTTCAAATCCAATGTTTAAACCAGATCCACGTATTGGTGTTGGTTTATGTTTCTGGAAATTGAAAGATGCTAAGATGGCTATTCAGGCCTGGGAAAGAGCTGCCGAATTAAACCCTGATAATCAAAACCTTTCAATTCTTGCTTTATTGGGTAAATTCCACGAAACAATCACTGGTTCACACAATGATGAAACCTTCAAAGAAGGTTTTGTCGCTGCATTAAATGATCTTAACAAGATTTTCGATTCTAATAAAGAATCTCCAGTTTTATTAACCCTTTTACAGCATTATTACTACTTCCAAAAGGAGTATTCTCGTGTTATTAAAATTTACGAAGAAAAGATCCAACCAAGAAAACAATTAGTAGATGCCTCTGTGTACTCTGAATCTGCATTTTGGTGTGCCAGAGCTTATTACGCTCAAGATGATTACCGTAAATCTTTTCTTTTATTTTCTGAGAGCTTCAGAAACAACGAAGATAACTTATTAGCCAGATTCGGTATTGGTCAATCACAAATTATGACTAATTTAGTTGAAGAAAGTATAATAACATTTGAAAACATTTACAAGACTAATGAAAACATCCAAGAAATAAATTATATCTTAGGTTTATTATATGCCAGTAAAGTTTTAAATGATAAAGTACATAAATCTATGCATGGTAAAGAATTTAATGGTTTAATTGCCAAAGGTTTACAATATTTGGAAAGATATACCAACTTAACTGTATCAAAGAAAAATCAATTAGTTATCCCAAAGGCCTATTTAGTCATGTCTCAATTATACGAATTACAGAATCAATACAAGAAATCTCTGGAAGCACTTTCCAAGGCCAGTGATCAAATTCAATTTGTCAACGAGGATAAAGAGAATTCTATTCCAGTTGAAATTTTCAACAATTTAGGTTGTTTCCATTTCATTACCGGTGAATCTGGAAAGGCTAAAGAATATTTCTCCAAAAGTAAATTAATCATTTCCGCTGATGAAGCTAAGAAATCAATAAACATTACCGTTGATTTCAATATCGCTAGAGTTGTGGAAGAAACTTCTCCAAAGGAAGCTGAAACACATTACTCCTCCATCACCTCAGAACATCCAAGATATATTGCAGCTCGAATCAGAAATATTTTCTGTAAATTTATCAACGATGATTTTGAAAAGGATGAAACTTTTGTTCAAGATATGGAAAGCTTGGTGGCCAAAAATGAAAGCAATTTAGAAGTCAGATCATTCTACACATGGTTCTTAAACAACGATGAAACCAGATCCAAAAAGGTATTGAATAGTTTGTTAACCGAACATAACAAAGATACCTTAACTAAATACGATTCTCATGATTTATATGCATTAATATCGTTGGCCAATTTATACTTAATAATAGCCAGAGATTTGAAAAAGACACAATCTTCAAAAGATATGGAAAAATCTAAACAATCGTTTTTGAAAGCAATTCAATTATACCAAAAAGTGTTACAAATTGATCCATTGAATTGTTATGCTGCACAAGGTATTGCCATTTGTTTTGCTCAAAGTAAGAGAATGGGTCCTGCATTAGAAATTTTAAGAAAGGTAAGAGATTCTATCAATAATGTTAATGTCCATGTTAACTTATCTCATTGTTTATTAGAAATGAACGAATATTCTAAAGCCATTGAAAATTATGAAATTGTGTTGAATAAATTCCCAGATATTAAGATTAAATCTTATATCCTAAATCTGTTAGGTAAGGCTTGGTATCAAAGGGGTTTAAAAGAACATAATATCCAATGGTTTATTAAATCTTTAGAAAAGATTAAGGCCTCTATTGATGCTATGCAAATTAACGAAAGAAGTGCCAAATTGTTAAGTGAATTGAAATTTAATTGTTCTCTTTTACAATTTCAAATTGCTGAAACATTAAGAAGATCTAATATTAAGACACGTAAATTAGATGATATTAAGTTTGCCTTAGAAGAATTAAATGATGCCATTGTTAATTTGAAGGAATTAAAGGATAATGAATCCTTTAAGGTTGTCTCTAAGGATGAAGTCGAACAAAGAATTCAATTGGGTGAAACTACAATGAAGAGTTCTTTAGAACGTTGTCTTGCTGAACAAACCAAATATGATGAAGAATCCAAACACAAATTAGAAGAGGCCAAGAGATTAGCTGAATTAAAGGAAGAAGAAGAAAAGCAAAGATTGGCTAAGATCAAAGAAGCTGAAGCAGAATCTGAAGCTAAGAAGGCAGAAGAATACAAAAAATTACAAGAAGAAGCTCAAAAGTATGTTCAAGAACGTGCTACATATGAAGTTAAAGAAATTGGTGAAAGTGATGTTGAAAATGATCTTGGAGATGATGAAGAAGTTGGTCAAAAGAAGAGGAAGAGAAAGAGTAGTGGCAAGAAACAATCAAATAAGAAAGCTAAAACTGATGTTAGTGATAGTGATAATGATAGTGATGAAGAAATTAAAACTAAGAGATCATTGGGTGCAGGTAAGAAATCAAACGAATTTGATGATGATAGTGAAGATGAAGCACAAAATACCTCTGGGAGTGACGATGATGGTTTGTTTTAAAGTAATAAACAAATGTAATATACAAAATATATATTTATTATAAATGTTATAATATATTAATTAATTGATTAAATACATAAATTGTAATCCTTATTAGAGAGTTTGGGAATATATGAGTTTAGGCGGATATTATTGCTAACTTTGGAACATCCATTTTTTAATATCTTTGTAAGATTCATTAGCTTGCTTGTATATTTTCTTTTCAAATTCATCTAATGTTAAAGTAAATACGGTTTGGTTATTCATTGATTTAGCATTATGATTAATTGAATCGTTATTATATGAAATGGTGATACTATTTGCGTGAGAATTAATCACTTGAGATCTTTTCAATAATAAATCACTAACAATTTCAGCTAAATCTTGATCACCAAATAATCCAATCCATTTAATTGCCAAAGCATAAAATTGTGGATTAATTGAATGTAAATCAAGAGCTACTGGATCTGTCTTTATGGCATTGATCACTTTTGTGGAAAATGCTTCTGGAGTCATTAAAGTGATAAATGCAGTGGTTTCTTCTGTGGCCATACCCGTGAGTGGATCAATATCTGGTGGGACCTCAATAATAGCTAAAACACGAGCTAACCAAAGTGGTAGTTTAACTTGTGAATTGACATGCATGGCACCACCAGGATTATTTTCTAAATAACCTAACCCAGGGATCTCATGTAAAAATTTACATGGAATTTCAGCATTGTCTGCTAATACATCGTCAATATCATAATATCCCATGTGTAATGAGCTTGTTGCTATTTGGTGGTATTATATTACTGTTGTTTGTATAGTTTGACTATATTATATATAAATTTGTACATATGTAAATTTTGGCGTTTGTGTAATTTCAAGATTTAAATTTCATTTTACACGTTAATTTGGAGATGAGCTGTTGACATATTTTTGAGAAAGGGATAAAGATATGGGACTACTGTCTTTTTGGACCACTCTTTATATATGTTACATTGAATTATTTAATATGATAGCATTGTTTGGTATTGAACATGTAATATCTTATAATAAAACACCGCACATTTATCCAATGGATGATTTTAATACTTGACATCACGATATCCACACCACAAGAACAAGAATTTCTCTATAAATTCCATACTCCAAAAGCAAGTAATCTTAATGACTTCATTATCACAACAATATCACAACGTAATTTGAACATTGACAGTTCTCCAACAGGATTACTTGTCGGCGTTAAGCCATTGAGCCCGTACACAGTGCGGTGCACAGATTTCTTTATAATAAAACTCCCCTCTTTATTGAAAACCACAAATTATATTTAAAGAGTCAGATTTATTGCAACTCTTGATACAAATCGGTGAAGTACAAAAGAGGGAAATAACGAACTTTTGAATACTTGGGTTGTTTAAAAAGTGGTTACACATAAATACAAGTTTGTCTGTTTGTTTTTTGTTTTTTTTTGTTCGTTTATATTTGAAGTAAGAGAAATATGGTGTGCGATACTTTTGTTTATCACCCTTGGGTGACTCATCTAATTAAGTTTTTAGATACTACGGCAGGTCGAGAAAAGGTACTTAGATTCTTGCAATATTTATCAAGATTCATTGCTTTCACTTCAAAATCTATTAAAGCTAAATCTTTACAATTACAATTTCTCTTAATTAGAAAAGTACTTAGATTTTTGAAACCATTAAATCATATTCAATTGGCTTCAAAATTATTTGATAATAAGTTATCTGGTCAAGATCCTGTGCTTAGATTAGCCACAGTGGCTAAAAATGTCTTCTTAGCCATTTATTTAGGTTTAGATCAAATTAATTTATTAAGATTATTTAAAATTTTACCAATGGGTTCAAACGTTAAATTAAATGGTATAATCAATTATAAAGTTCCACGTTGGGCCAATTATTTCTGGTTATTCTCGATTTTAAGTGGTATTGTATCTGATGTTAGAGGTATTCAAACTTCTGAATTAGAATTACAACAAATCTCTTTAGAAGATTCAAAGATTGAAGGTGAAGATGAAACTGATTCTATTAGAGAAACTGAGGTGTTAATTAAAAAGATTCGTCAAGCTAAATCTGGTGCTACTAAAAAATTAATTTGGGATTTATTAGATTCTGTTATTGTATTAAATAATTTGAATTATATGAATTCAAGAGATGATGTCGTTGGGTTATCTGGTGTCATAACATCTGTCTTTGGTGTACAAGACGTTTGGAAAGCAATTAAATAGATGACAGATTATTTATTATATGTAAATGTTTATTATTACCATTCTTCTCTATCTCAAAAAAAATATATATATATAAATGTATCGATGCTATATTGTATTATACCTGATATTGTTCTAAAACAAACTGTTTATGCTAGGAAATATTTGATGGCAAACACTAATAAATTATTCTTTATATTTTTAGAAGTTGTACCATTCTTAAAATTTTTACCCATGGTTTTACCAGCATTTAACCCACATCTATATAAATTTACCATGGAATAATCACTACTTGACTTTCTAAGTTGGGAAACATGTTTACCACAATTGCAACCTTTAATATCGGAACTTTCTGTCTCGGGGAACGTTATAAATAATGTTGTATTATGACCAAATGAATTAATACCATTGAAATAACCACATTTAGATATATTTCCAGAGTTGTAATTTGGTGAATTTATTATTATATTATCCATATTTGCCAAGCACTCACAAATACCAGTGGCCTTATTACATGGTAATTCTAAAGTTTTGTTTAACCCCATTTTGTCTATTATATTAGATTATATTAAATTGTATTAAATTGTATTAAATTGTATTAAATTGTATTAAATTGTATTAAATTATATTAAATTGTATTAAATTGTATTAAATTATATTAAATTGTATTAAATTGTATTAAATTGTATTAAATTGTATTGTTGAGTGTTCCAATGAAATGGTAATATGTAAACTCAAGCGGTGGATAATTTTAGTAATAAACTGAACGGGCCTCCATCATGGTTCTTAAATGATTCCACATTAGTTAAATCTTTTGAAACAGTTTTTATGTAGTTTTTGCTCTACAATTATATAGTAAATTTGAGATTTTTTATTACATTCGCTACTTAAAACAATTTAAATAAATCAAGAAACACAATTTAACAAAAACCCAAAAGAAAAGAATTGACAGTCATTTGAATTTGTTTCTAAAGAATTGTTAGATGTAAAACAATTACTTGCCAATGGGAAATTGTATTTATCCATTTACACCAAATGAGAAAAATAAATCACCATGTAAAATAAAACATTAATTCAAACTTTTATTCTCAAAAAGATGCTGTGAACTTATTTTGACAACACTTTCTTTAAACTTCTAAAATAGTTCTGGGTTTATTTTCTAAATATTGTAAACTTGTTTCCCTTTTTAATATGTATAACAACAATAAACATCAATGAACTTTTAATTGAATTCTTTTCAAACAATTAGATCAATTATAAATTCAAATAGATTAGAAATAAACAATTTAATAAAATAAATTTTAATATTAAGTGATTATTTAGTAGAATTATATTTAATTTTAAAAACAACTTTTAACAAAATAATAATAAAAAATGAAAAACACCTCTGAGAGTGTTTATTATTTGAAAGAAACCAAGTAGTCATATTATCAAGTATCATAAGCTTAAATTCATTTTTACAGTCCTTGTTTTGTGATTTTTCAAAAAATATGTTTTCAGTGAAGCAATAAGCAAAAATCTCTTCAGAAAACCTTCTTTTTTTTAACAATATTTTTTAATGTTTACAGCTATTATCTCTACACCCTATTTTTCAAGTTCAATACTCTCGATTCAACCGATATCCACTATGAATAGTTTAATCTTTAAAGGTGTATCACATATCTTTCGTTGTAAATGACATATATTTTCTACAATTTCGATATTATGGAAATTCAATATTTAAAATGGAACTAAGAAGAGATCAATAGATGTACACATTCTAATTGAGATGGCTTAATATATACAAGAAATTCAAGGAATTCGAAGACAATAGACGAGTCCAATAACCAATTAAAAAAATAAAATGAGCAATAGTAAAGCAGGTGTGGGGATTCCCGTTAATGTGGGAGGATCAACCCCTCTAAACACTGGAGTTCATGGAGGTCCTGTGAATATTCCTAAAAATGTTAATAATGCGAACTTGACACCAACAATGAAGAATGTGCAAATGAATAATGTCAATAATAACACTCCTAGCCACAATAATAATAATAACACTCATAATAATGCCAATGTTAATGCAAACGGACATCATGCCTCTCCAGCTGAAATCCAACAAAGACAAAGAATATTAATGCAACAGAGAGCTTTACAACAGCAACAAGCAATGCAGAATTTTGAAAACCAATTCTTCCAATTATTAATGACCTTAAATAAGAAACCAAAGAGACTTTATAATTTTGTGGAAGAGACTGATTCAATATTACAAAAATATGAACAATATAGACCTAGTTTTGAATTCCATATTTACGAAAATAACTATAAGATATGTGCCCCAGCAAATTCAAGACTCCAGCAACAAAATACCGGTGGGAAACCCAATAATCTCATGCATAATGATGGTTTAATTTTGAACAAAAATAATGAAACTTTGAAAGAATTCTTGGAATATGTGGCAAGAGGCCGTATCCCAGAAGCAATCATGGAGGTGTTGAGAGATTCAAACATTCAGTTTTATGAGAATAATTTAATTCTTCAAGTTTATGATCACACTAATACTGTTGAAGTTGTTGTCAATAAGCCAACAGACACGGCTACAAATTCCCAAACTGCAACAAATATTAATTTGACAGCTAGTAGTAATGCTCAATCTGCGTCGCCGTCCCACAAACCAGTGAGTCCTAACGCAACACCAACCGATACAAAGACACCAACTGGAAATAAAACCACTACAAATGAACAACCAAAGACATTTAGAAGGCCTAGAGTTTACAGAACATTACTACGACCAAACGATTTGACAAATTATTATGACATGATGACTTATGCAGATCAAGCAAGATTTTCTGATAGTATATACCAACAATTTGAATCTGAAATTCTTGCACTAACCAAGAGAAATATTAAGTTAGATGTTACTTTAAATCCCTATGATAATCGTGACAAGGTGAATGATGATGAATTTGCCGAACCTACATATGATGAAGAGGACAAATCCATGAAGTTTACGCACAGAGAAGAATCCGATGCATATGGAACTAAAGGTAAAGTGGGACACATATCAGAACACGAAGAATTGCCACAGAATACATCTAACTATGAACAACTAATGCTGATAATGAACGAGAGAACCACCACTACAACAAATTCTACCTTTGCAACCGCGTTGGCTCAGTATTCAATGAATTTAAGTGGTGGTACTAATAGTGGATTAAACACTAGTAGAAACTCATCCATATCATTAAGTTCAGTCGCCGGATCTTCTTCAGCTGGTAATAAGTCAAACAACCAAGCTTCTAATATTGCTAACGTTGCGGCAGCAGCAGTTGCTGCTGTAGGTTCTAATAATGAAAACAACCAATTCAACAGATTAAAGTTCATCGAACAATGGAAGGTTAACAGAGAAAAGAGAAAACAACAAATGGCTTTGAATAACACAGGTAATGGTTCATCTACTGGTTCATCATTACCAGGCACTCCATTTAGTACAAAGATATCCATGACAGTACCAATGACTCCTCAAAAACAATTCTTACAACAACAACAACAGCTGATGCAAGCCAATGAAAAGAAAAACTCTACCAAGGGTGGTAAACGTGGTGGTGCTAATGGAGATAAACCAAAAGTTAAGAGACCAAGAAAGACCAAGAAGAATGCAGATGGTACTCAACAGACACCAAAACGTAAGAGAGTGACTAAGAAAAAGGCTGCTGCGGCTGCTGCTGCGGCTGCAGCTGCCGCTGCAAATACTACAGCAGGTAGTCCTACAAGTCAATCTCCATCTTCCATGAATACACCTTTATAAATATTGACTTGATCGTTATATAATATTACATAAATATATCTACATATTCAAGCAAAAGATTCCTTTGGTTCGTTTTCCAACAAATACTTGATTAATTCGTAAATATTTTGTCTATCAGCGATAGTATGAATCCAAATCCCATAAACTTCATGCTTTAGATTTTTAATGATGACCAAATCGTCTTTCACTTCAACACCCATTAACTCTAAGGGATTCTTTTCATTCTCTGTTGGATCGAATAACTTACGTTTATTAATAACACTGTTTGGTACAATACCCATCGAAAAATTATCTGGATTTATTCTGTTTAACACTATTAATCCATAGTGATATATATCCTTACCTTCTAAGACAGCACCTGAACTGTAATGATGGGGAGTATAACTGAAACCTTTATTCTTTTTGGAGTTATTCTTTTGGTTTAAATTAACAGAACTGTTATTAGTACTTGTTAATGTATCTTGCAAATTGCTTTCTTCACTTTCATTAGGTAACATGGAAAAACCTTCACCAATATCTCGTAAATATATAGCCAAGACACCTTGGTAGTCTAGTTTGTTCCATTCATCTTTTGTAAAATCCCATTTATAAATAGAGGCATGTGGAGTGTGAAATAAAAGTTGTTTAATCTTTGGATCATATCTACCTATCACGTTATAATTTAAAGCTTTTCTGTAAAACTCCAAAGCATTAGTAGTATCTTCTGAGGAAGCCATGACTTATGTCTGTTTGGTTATTTGTATTTCGAGGTTGAACAGATAAAGTGGTGTTCTTTTAGTTTATTTCAAATATATTTTTTTTAAAAAGCTTAAGTTTCAAATATTTAAGTCAAAAGGCTATAACATTATTTAATGGTTATTTTAATTAATAAATTATATTGTTAAATAATATTTCTATATCAATGAAGAGTACATACTTAATTGTTTATAATGCCTGCACCTTTTTCAGCAATATCTCCACCAAATGCCAGATTATAATTAATCAAATTCCTTATCAAAATCAGTAAAAGTGAATCTATATCTGACATCACCCTTAACCATTCTAGTGAACACTTCGTGAACCCCTTGTTCACCAATTGGAACAGTTTCAACCCAAACTTTAACATTCTTTTCAGAAACTAATTTTACTAATTGATCCAATTCTTTCATTGAACCAAGATGACTGTTGGCAATAGAAACACCAGCTAATCCAAATGGTTTCATGGTTAACATTTGTGATTGATCTGGGATAGCAATAGACACAATACGACCACCAACCTTCATAACATTTGGCAAAGTACTGAAATCAATATCAGTTAAAGAACCAGCACAGATAACAATTAAATCAAAAGTGTCATAGTATTTTTCAAACCAGTCTGGTTCTTCCTTGGTCGCAATGAAATGATGAGCACCTAACTTTGTAGCATCTTCTTTCTTAGCAGAAGACCTAGAAATAGCATATACATCAGCACCCATAGCATTGGCTAAAAGAAGACCCATGTGACCAATACCACCAATACCTAAAATACCAACTTTTTTACCTGGACCACAACCATTTCTAACTAGCGGAGAATACACGGTAAGACCACCACACATTAATGGAGCAGCTAGTTCAGATGGGATATTTTCTGGAATTGAAACTACAAAGTGTTCATGAACACGAACATAGTTGGCATAACCACCTTGAGAAGTGTACCCATCAGCATATTTTCTAGCATAGGTACTTACCCAGTGTGGACAGTAAGATTCATTGTCAGCCTTGCATCTATCACATTTCAAACATGCCCAGACTTGAGCACCAACACCAACACGATCTCCAATTTTGAAACCTTTGGTACACTTTGGCCCAATTTTTGTTACAGTAGCCACGATTTCATGACCAACGACTTGGGAATCACTTAATTCACCCCAATTACCGGAAGCTGTGTGAACATCCGAACCACAACAAGCACAACAAATCACCTTCAATTCTAGATCGTTATCATCGAAGTGCTTTGGTTCAAATTGGATCTTCTTTGGGTGTGTCCAGTCTTGACCCTTGATAACAGCAATACCTGTGTATTTCTCTGGAGAAGTCATTATAATGTATTATTTTTTGTATAGCTTTTAAACTTAATTTCTTTATGTGTTGTTTCTATAATTTATTTGCAACTTCACAATAAAATCAAATTCAAGAGGTTGAATGTGTCACTTATATATCAAAATAAAACTTTATTCACTCAAGCAATTATTTTTGCAACTGTGAAAGGAAATTGAAAGATAAGATCTCGGACAGTACGTGTATCAAAAATTTTCCGAAATACAAAAAAAGGTACTTGTCCGGTATATCGGACAGTTCTGCTAGCTTTTGTTTTTAGATAGTGTCCGATTAGAGAGATAAGATAAGCGAAGCATCAGATTAGATAAGATAAATAGAGGAAAGGATCACTTAGACAATATTAAAGAGGTAGTAGAAGTTTGTTAATCTATTAAAAGAAGTTTTAAGGAGTATTCTAAAGATAGTGTAAATAACATATGGTGATAACAATCTGATACGTTAGCTGAGATTATCGATGCAAAACTTTGTTGATACGAGTGAGATATCGTGCAGATACGTCATATAAATTTCATTTTGTTTGATACTGTTACCGTGATACAATTTTATTTATTATTCTAATATTTTACACGACTATCTTAATCCTCAATTATATTATTATCTCTTTTATCTAGAAAAATCTTCGTGGAGATACTATTGAGGTAGTATTTTATTATAACAAATGCCTTTACTTCACTCAAATAAGACTGAAGAAAAAGTCTTATCTAAACCTTTTATTGTGTTTTTTTAACAACTGTAAAGTATTCAGATTATCATTCTCAAGAAGGTAATTCCCAATCTGTATTTTCTTAATCAATGTCTCTTCATTAAATTGAAAATTGCCAGTTTCAAATAATTTTGTTTGTTTTAAAAGAAACTTATTCAATTCAGCTCGCTAAAAGATTTGGAAATATTAGTAAACTTCTTTTGTGAATATTTCTAGAAGTTTCTATTCCTTACACAGCAACCTGATTCCATGGATGCCCAATGATGACTACAAAGCAAGACTAGATGTTCTTTACGTGTGTCATGGTGGGGATTTAAGGTATACTGAGACATTTTTATTTTCAAATTGTTTTCTTCCACGGAAAGGCTCACCACGGAAATATATAATGCCGCGGAGATATACAACTATAATAAATACCAGAAATAGCCACATATAGACTTTAATCAAGGTATATACAAAAGAAATTATAAAAGAGAAGCAAAATAGTAACTAAAACTCAAACCAGATCTTCTCAAATTTAATTAGAATCTACAATAATAAAAAACAAACAAGCTTAAAGCAAACAAAACCAAAACAACATGTCATCTAAAGTTACACAAAGATCCGTCACTTTTACAAATAATTGTAATCCGCTACAAATTACCAGTAAAGAAATTGATCTAGGTAAATGTTTTAATCCTGATGAAATTGTTATTAAAGTTCAATCAGTTTCTGCCAATCCAATTGATTTCTTAGCTCATCAATGTGCTTCTAAATGGATCGTTTCCAAAACACCAAAAACTATTGGAAGAGATTATGCGGGAGTTATTGTGAAAAGGGGAAGTAATGTTAATAGAAAATGGCAAGTTGGAGATGAAGTCAACGGGTTTTTCAAACATTTATTAGGTGAGAGAGGTACTTTCACTGACTATTTAATTATAGATCCCTCTAAACAACAGGCTATTGCTCATTTGAGTAATTTTGATTATTTAAACATCGACCCCAAAGATTTCAATAGATTCGATATTGCAGCTTCATATCCACTAACATTTGGTACTGCATATGGTGTATTATACGGTCAAGGTCAAAAATTGGGTCCCAATTCTAGAATTTTGGTCAATGGTGCATCCACTGCAGTTTCTAATGCACTTATCCAAATTGCTAAGAAACAATTAAATATTGGTACTGTAGTAGGTATTTGTAACTCCAAGTCTTTTGACTATAACAAGAAAGCTGGTTTTGATCATTTAATTGCTTATGATAAAGGAAACACAGTGGAAGGAGTTCAAAGGTATATAGATAACAATTTACAAGGTGAAAAATTTGATTTAATTTTTGATTCAGTGGGTACTTCTCAATTCTTTCCAACCATCAATAAATTATTAAAACCAATAGACGAGGGTTCTTATTATGTCACTGTTGCTGGTAAATCCAAAATCAATTATAAAGCTGGTCTTCTTGGTGGTATTAATTATTTCCCTCTCAAGAATAAATTACAATCTTACAGCCCTTGGAGGACCTTCAATTATGCTTATCTTTGGGCCAAACCAGAATCAAATTTTATGGAATTGGCTGCCGTTATGTTTGAAAATAAGCAGTTCACCCCATCTTTAGATTCGAGATATTCTTTGGAGGATTTTCAACAAGCCATTGATAAATTAGCCTCAAATAAAGCTAAGGGTAAAATTATTGTGACTTTTAATAAAGATTAGTTAATTTCTTTAGCTTGAAATATTCTTTTGTGTATATTAGTTATAGTTTTAATTTAAAAGTTTTTCTGTTAGCAAATCCTATGAAAATTTAAGGGTAGGAGTCATATATATATAGACAGTCACTAATATTTTATGATATTACAGTAGCAGACACATATATTACTATTTTAATTTGTGTTTTTTATTCAATCAATATTCATTAGAGATAATTTAATTAGAAAGTTGTGGATATAATATACTCCGACTTACAGTTGATGTTTTAAATAATATGAAAAGGGTGTGAAACCCAATGTATAAAACTTTACAAAATATCATCATTTCAACAATGTTACAATCAATCAATTAATAGATTCCGTCACCTGATTGAATCATGATAAAATGGGGAATCAACGGTTGAATTGTTAGATTTTGTGTATGTATGACTATAAAGTCTTCTCTTTTTTTTTGTGTAGAAATCTAGAAAATAAATAAAATATATCAAAATAATATCAAAGGAATAATATAAATGAGAAACGAAATGTCTCGCCTTTATATATAAATTCTCAAAATAAAGAGACATGAAATATTCAGGTTAATGAATGGTTAAAAACTATTCAGTATATAGAAGAATTAAAACAAGGGATAAAATAAACCAGCATTGTAATTAATTCATTTAACCATGAATTATAATAAAAAGAAAGGAGATATCATATAATGACATAGTATGAGGGTTAAGGATCTTATAGCTTATGTTCTTATAAAGACCATTGTCTACCATATTTCTAGCAATATATAACCGAAATTTAGTCGAAAGGTAAAAAAAATGCGAATCAATCAACATTGCTGGAAATGAGGTATATGTAATATTGATAAATGGATAGGTCATTGTCTATTCAAATCAATGCTACTGTTTGTTACTATTACCCCCAATTGCCGTATTTGATATTACCCTTGGAAACATGAGCAATTAATCTTTTACGTTTCACTATTCTAATAATGTCTTCTACTATGAACCCGTATCCAGTTTCGAACTTACGTCAACAGACACAGGTAACGGCCTTGCAAAGTATTTCGAGAAATAAGGTATCAAACTTTGAACTATGAGATTCACCAAACTTACACAAATACCTCCAAGAAGAATCTTAACAAAAAATAAAAGAACACAGTTTTTAGAACAGTTACCATCTTTAAAGAATACATCTGGACACAGTGAATTGAATTTCGTCTTGATGTCAAACCACACTTTAAAGAATAATCCAAGGGCACATACGGAACTAAAAAGCAACCAATCTTTTGTTTTGATAACAGTATAAGTTAATGAAATAACTATTGTAATGATAAGTAACCACGTCACGTTCCTTGACATTTGTGAATAATGGGTTAACACTCTCAATGTAAATCTCTTTACTTTTCGAATGTAGTAAATCTTTTTTATAAAATGATCATTTACTTTTTCAGCTTTTAAGTGGATGTTTGAGTAAGTGAAATTTTCGTTCACTTCAATTGTCCCGGTTTGGTCCCTGAACAATAGTTTGTTGTTCAACTACAATAGAACTCCAAAAAGAGTAATTATGTCGGACATCGATATGGAAATCGTCAGAGAGTGTTGATTTCTGAGATGTTCTTTAACTCATGAGATGAACCAAAAAGGTAGAGCATTAACTTCTCAACTGAACCATTAACTTTAGAGAAGATTCAAGACGAAAGTACTATGAATGATAAGCAATTGAATGCAGAAATGAAAAGATGGAATTGAAAGAAGCACATGTAGAACAGATAATCACCCTGAAAGCACAACATCAAACAAATACACCAATATTTTAAATTTAACTTGATATGATTTTCTGGAGCAGTTCACTACTATTTTATTGTTAACAAAGAAATTTTTTTTTTTATTTCTAATCAACAAGATCAAATTTAAAATTATCCAGAAGTATCAATCTCATAGTAAATATGTTTTAATTTGAACGTCACTGTAACATGTAGGTTTTGATTTTCTTAGTTGGAATAGCAAGTAGCATTATCTTTAACACCAAACTAATTGAAGTGATTTCTTTTTCTTTTCAGCTTTGTATTTAAGAGTTGAGTTACACCGCTTGAATTACTGATATTCTGGTTGAAGATAATTAAACTCATTCATATATAAAAGACATCAACAGTCAATATATAACCAATGTATAGGTATATACTAAAACATAACATTATAACTATTCCAGGAAAACAAAAATAATAATGAGATTATTTATTAAATTACCTAACCTTTTACTCATATTACCTTCTTGCAGTCAGTCTGAATTCAAAAGACAAAGGATGCTGCAACATGTTTAGGTTTGTGAATTGCCTCCCACGTTGGTAAATATTCCCTAATCCTTGTAAAAAAAGACACAAACAACAACCGTTTCATATACTTTTGTGATAGAGTTGAACTAGTTAACAAAACTGTCTTCGAGTTGTTAGATAATCTTATTCGTTTTAATCCCCATACAACAGGAAACTCCAACCAATAAAGTAAGGGGCCTATAAACATTATAAAAGCATTTATTAAAAAAGGAACGTTATAATAAAAAAGGCACGAAAGCATGTTTTGACCTCCAGTGCCCGGGGCTCCATTATTAAGTCTATCGATTGTAAAGTACAAAACCATAAACCCAACAAAATAGCACATTGAAATTGAGATAACCATTTGCATAAATGTAAAGGGCAAGGCATTGTTTTCCAACCCATAAGAACTTGTTAAATCGAACAGTTGTTTTCTTATAGCACACTCATAAAATAGAACACCTGAAAAGCCTAATATAAAACTAATTGAAGTCACAGTTAATAATGTTCCTAAAAGAAACCCAAATACATTCTCAACTTCAAAAAAAAGAGGTTGTAAAAGGGTGATAAAAATTTGAATCTGTATGAGCCACAGCCATGGCCACCATGCTGCCCATTCTCCCTTTGTAGGATTTAGCCTTTCATAATTTTGTTTCAACTCTTTATAAGGAAGTGGTTTCATTGCTTTTATCCGAATCAAGTTGTTTCTTCGTTTTTCTGGCTGAGCTTTTTTGATAAATAAAGAATTGGACAGAAATTTTCCAGTGATCTTCACAAAAAACTTGATGCAAATCGAAATTTCAACAAGGTTGTTTCAATAATACTAACATTGAAATATAAATCAGTTTGAAAAATATCTTTTTTTGAACCGTTCAATCCTTTGTTTTATAAGTACACAAAAGAACAACAAAACCAAAGTTTGGTCATATTTATTAAATTGAAAGGAATACAGAATTAATTTTGTCAAAGGATCAATGAACCAAAGAAGATTGCTTTTATCGATAATTTCAAAATATGAAAAATAAAGGGGTTATTTGTCCAAGTAACCTAAAATCTTAGCAATATTTCCCGCAGCTTCATTGGAATGTTCCACTTTTATTATGCTGAGAACTGTCATTTGTATGGCGGTTCATCTCTATAGCTGACATTTTGTTGTAAGCAGAATGTTTAATAGATAAAAATGAAAATATATGAAATACTAAAGGTTCAAAGAACCTCGTTCGATCATTCTTTCTTCTTGTATATAAAATATAAAAGATATAGAAAATAGAAAATGGAAAGTACAAATTCACAGAAATGTACTCTTCTTATATATGAGATATCACAGTTGCAACACCATTCAGTGTCTATAAAGAAAAAAAATACCTGGAGGTAAACCTGGTGACACTGGGGCGATTGAAAATAATATAATAGAAAAATTACTAGATTAAGACAAAAACATACGGTGTAATTATAATGCATGGACTTTCATAGAGATACAGTGGATATTACCACAAATGGGTCTATCCCTGTCTGTATTCCACATTCCAGCAATGATAGATACTTGTTGGAGGACCCAAACGTCGAAGCAGAGTTATGTTTAAGACCATATTTTGATGTCCCGTTACTTCATATACTGGATTTTACTGATGATATTTTAGATACATTGAGAAGATAATATAGTTTGATATAGTGTAATACAGTGTAACATATTTTTACAGTTGTTGGTCTTTTGGGTTAATGATTTTTAAACTCACATGCCAAATTATGTTTCCTCACCTTTCTCGCTGAAGAATATTAAAAAGACTCAATTTTTCAAAAACTGTGGCCCTATAAGAAAATATTAAAAATTGCAGAAAAATAGAAAAAAGAACAAATTTGAAATATTTTGGACAAAAAAGTGCCGCTACCTAAAAATCATACGATCCCAGGTCTATTTTTGCAATTACGTAATAGCCAGAAAATTTAAAACTGATTCGGAGAAAAAATGAATATTTCAAAAAAAAATCGGCCGACTTGTCATGTAGTGTCGGCGGAGGTTACCATTTGCGACAACGGTGTCCTAAAATATTACCTAATCACTAATGTAAGCACATTATAGTGGAAATAGCAAATTATTTTTATGAACATTAAGGAACCAAGAAGTTGTTTTTGGATGATAAAACTGTGGAGACACTATATTGATTTGTCAAGTAAGTTAAGACTGTTAATTATAAAAGAGAAAAGAACAACGGGCAATGGTAACCAGTAATGTTATTCTATAGGTTTGAAAAATAATTTTAAAGTTCAATAAACATATCAAAACCACAGATAATTATTTCGAAACAATGTCTATCCCAAAAACTATGAAGGCAGTTGTCATTGAAGAAGGCAAGCTTGTTCTTAAGGATAATTTTCCGGTGCCAAAGGTAAATGAAGACTGTTTGTTAGTCAGAACTAAAGCAGTTGGTTCTAATCCTTTTGAGGGATACCTTATTGATTGGAAATTAGGCGCTGAAGGAAGTATTGTTGGTTCGGATTTAGTTGGTGAAATTGTTTATGTAGGTACTAATGTTGATCCGAAGAATTTTCAAATTGGCAATGCTGTATCTACTGTCGTAAATGGTGGTGCGGTCAATTATGCTGATAACGGTGCTTATGCAGAATATGTAAGAGTTCAACCTGCAATCACTTTTAAATTTCCTCAGAATCTATCTCATTGTGATCGAATTACTGTCGAACCAGGTATTTTCAATACCTGGGAATCTTGTGCTAGTTTCCCGGTAGTATTTTGTACTGCATTAGGTGGAATTTTCTGTGAATTGAATTTGAAGTTGGAATGGGAACCGAAGACTCCACAGAATGATCATCCCATATTGATATGGGGTGGTGCTACTGGGGTAGGTCAATATGTAATCCAACTGGCTAAACATGTCCATGGTTTTACAAAAATTATTGTTGTAGCATCCAAGAAACATGAAGAGATGTTGAAGTCCTTTGGTGCTGATGAGGTCTTTGACTACCATGATGAAAATGTCGTAGAGCAAATCACTACAAAATATGCCAATTTGCAAACATTGATGGATTGTAAATCTTCTGTTAGTACAATCCGACAAACTTATAAATGTGCCTCACATTTTGGAAAAGTTACATTAATGCATTACCAGCCGGCAAATATGGACTGTATTGATACCGAAGACCAGCATGACAATATTGAAATGATATCAACCAAGGTCTATTCAATGAATGACATTCCAGTTGTGTTTGGCCCTGTTACAATGCCGGCTGACCCAAGTTATAGGAATAGAATAATTGAATGTGTTAACTTTTTTAATCCAAAACTTGTCGGTGGAGATATCAAAAGTACACCATTACAAATTTACAAGGGGTTGGAAGGCGCTATCGAAATGGTTGATGATATTAGACATGGTAAGAATTCTGGTATGAAATTTGTTGCACAATTGTAAGTACACAGTGATAGGGAATTTTGTGAGGATTTTTTTTTCCGTTAATTAGAATGATGCCCGGCGATCGTTCTTTTCTGCACGAGAACAATAGAAAAAAAGATGAAAATTTCAAAAAAAGATGAAAATTTAAGAAAAAAGATGAAAATTTACAAAAAAAAGATTGAAATGGCTTATTTCCCCGCCAACAGCGATTCGACTTTAACAATATAGGTTTTTTCCCACAAAAAAACTCCGTCTTCAACCAGGTGGGTGTTTGTTGTTAGTTTAATAGTACTTTTATTCATACTTGAAAAGATTACGTTTAAAAATATATACCTATCCTTTGTAGTTGATACTATACAGTCTGCTTTAGTCATTTTATATAGTTTAATATACTACTGTTGAACACAAGTAATTATTGAGTAACTGAGCATGGTAAAAGGATCCTTTGGATCCTTTTTCATGCGAAAGATGTAAATGGCTTTATAGTATAATGTAAATGGATTTTTAGTAAATGTAAATGGACCATTTACACTATTAAGAAAATGGTTTAGTAGGGTGGAGCATATTTGGCCGAAATGCAAAAACAAAATTTGTAAACGGATTTTTTATAATAGGAACTGTTTGCGCTTTTGTTTGGAAAAACCGGTAACAATAGGTGTATTGTTTTAATTTCTTAGTTACCGGAAGTAGAAAGTGGTTTGGTGGCCTTGTGGATTTTCAATGATTTGGAAATATGAAAATAAAGAGTGGGAGATGAAGTTATTTAAATGTTAACATTACATATCAGATCTACAGAGATTAAGTATATCATATACATAGAAGAGTAGCTTAAGGGTTTGACCATTGTTCCAAGATGATGGGTGTTATATTATTAATATTATACAATTAATGTTTCATTGATATCGCTATATTATTCTTGTTTCATATTATTAGCTGGTATTGTTATTGGAATGAAGATTTCATGTTAGATTGATGGTATTAGTGTGAATTATTACAGTTATATTAATGCTAAATTGATGTTATTATTATTATGTTATCGTTGGTGTTATAGAATTAAGATTGTTATATTATAAGTTATGACATCGTTAATATTAAATCCATAATATTGATATTAGATGGTTGGGTTAATTATGATATTGAGATGTGGATGGGTTAAGGAGAGATAGCTTGTTAATATTATTGTCTTGATGGGTGTTTAAATTGTTTCAATGTTAATATTGGATCGTTATGTTATAATAAGTATTAGATTATTAGTATTTCTATTATATAATTAATCTTAGATTGTTCTTATATTATTGATCATATAAGATTCTTGTAATTATGTGATTAATATTGGGTTGTTGATATTATTATAGATATTAGATCTTCATTATATCATTGCTAATATAATATTGAAGTCGTATTCTTAATATTAGATTGTTGATAATATATTATTGTTATTATATTATTAGTAATACGTCTTCTGAATATGGAATCGTTATTGGTCATTTATTAACCGATTGTTGACATTAGATTGTTGAAAGTATCAATATTAGATTGTCGATGATATATTATTATTATTTCCAGCATAATTTACAATTAATATTAGGGTGTTATCAATTTGTTGTTGGTATATTCTTAATATTAGATTGTAATTATTATGTACGTGATATTATAGTGTTGTTATGTCTATTAGATAATTAATATTAGATGGTTATATACACAAGATTGGGTTAGAGTATTGATATTTGCTAGTTATTAGGTTATTGATATTAAACAAGTAGTGGTCTGTAGGTTTCTAATCTTAAAATGGATGATGGTGATAGTTGAATGAGAGATTGATAATATGTTTATTATTATATTAACATAGATAATTATTTGTTTGGTTATGGATCATTTGAAACAGGGTGTAGATATAATGTCACAATTATTAAGGCATTGATGCCATAAGGTTGATATTATATTATTATATCATTGATATTAGTAAATTGATCTATAATAGCATTGATATTGGATTATTAATAAGACACATTCTTAATGCTAAGTTGTTATTATTATAGAGTGATTATTATAGTATTGGAATTAATGCCATAGTCTTAACAGTTTATTATTGGTATTATATGATTATCATCTCATTGATATTAGTTAATGGATGCATAATGGTGTTGATATTTATCATAGCGATTAGAATATAATATCTTTAATATCATGAAATATTGTGTTTATGTCTAGTAAATATATTCTAAATTTTTAAATATTAAAATAAGATAGAATTGGAATCTACATATATTTTATAATAATTATAAATTAAAATAGAAGAAAACAACAATTAGACAAACATGTGCAATAGATAAGAGTGAAGATACATGTAGATAAATACATTTGGATTTTAAATAGTGGTAATAATCACAGTCTTTGTTAGACATTACGATATAGTAATTGTAATGTTATATTTCTTCGATTTTGCATATGTTCTTGTATATTTGATTGATAAGTGATATGTGGTTCGTCGATTGTCGTTCAAACAATCATACATTGTTGATGATAACAACAAAATACGCAATGTATATTATCAAACGATAAAAAGTAATCAGTGAACAAGTTATTCTCAAACGCTGTAAATATAATGGTATTAATATCAGATCTGCATGGTCCAGTTATTCCTCAACATAATATTAATAGAATTGTTATAAATCAATGAGTATGGATAATGGCAAGTTCATTATTTAAATTAATGGGTCAGTTGTGTGGATAATAATTATTAAATTATTGTTATGTTGTGGTCTTGCCTTGTAGTGGGGGGAATAAATTATTTTCTAATCTTAACCTTAATTAATTAATAGAATTGTCAAAACCAAATAAATATCAAAGGTGGTGTATTGGTATTTACAACAGTGGTATTCCCTTGGGTCTATAATAATTATTAATTTGTTGTTATGTTAATATCTTTCAGTGCTTTAGCTTCTACCAGGTGAACAAATTATTTTCTAATCTTAACCTTAATTAATTAATGGAATTGTCAAAACCAA
>JAKTQC010000065.1:0-51732 GCA_030558655.1 Monosporozyma yasuniensis | reverse complement strand
TAACTTATCTAAGACCCAAGCGTACTTGAAAGAACCCTTACCTAATTCAGCGGCTTCCTTTTCGAACTTTTCGATAGTTCTCTTATCAATACCACCACACTTGTAAATTAAATGACCAGTGGTAGTAGATTTACCGGAATCGACATGACCGATGACAACGACGTTAACGTGAGCTTTAGCTTTACCCATTTTTGCTTATATTAGTATTTGTGTGTGGTTTTTTTATTAAAAAGAAGACTGTAAGAAGAGAGGTAAATTGAAAATCAAGAAGTGATATAAAATTGTCTAAACCATTCGAATGTAAAAGTGATGAACTTGTTTCTTTAAATATTGTTGAAAATTTTATAAATTTCTAAAAAAAATTTTCATAAAGCAATAAAGTGGAAAAAAAAAAATTAAATTTTTGACAATTTTTACAACTCATCGCTAAATTCGATGAAATTTCCCTTTTGAGAGTGGAAAAAAGTAACCAAAGGACAATAGACCCCGTGTCCCAAAGAGTCAATTTGCAGTCGTCGCAGGTGACGTGGCAGCAAGACGTTCCAGTATGTGGTGTCTGGGTGGTCATAATTTACCAATTTTTGAGGGGTGCCTCTATTGTTTTGGTCTAATTTTTATCAAGAATCTGACATTAATACTGGAAAAGATGTGGTTATAGTATATATTGATTCATTTTAGTTTGCAAATGATTAAATAATTGTGAAAGTTGTTGGAGTGTAATTTTTAAAAATTTGTTTATTTTACCTTCAATAATTTTAACTTTTAGTTTTCTTTCCAATTTAATATAAATAAAAATTTATGGAAATATTTAAAAAAAACCCGAAAAAATTATCAAAAAAATTAATTTGATAATATTATCCAAATTGAAAATACTATTTTATTAGGTTAGTTTACTTTAAACTACATAAACCTCTCAATTATGCTAAAATTCACATAAAGGCATGACTAAGTTGGATAGTTAAGTATTGAACGTTATTTTAAAAATTTCAAGAAATACAATCCGATATAGTGTAACGGCTATCACATCACGCTTTCACCGTGGAGACCGGGGTTCGACTCCCCGTATCGGAGAATTCAATTCTTCAACAAGAATTTATTTTTTGCTGTTTTTCCTACTGTTGCTTATCGCGGAGTTTTGAAAATTTCTAAAATTAAACAAAATGGCAGAAACCCTTATTTGTAAAGATTAAGGTAATTATGATATCATATTTTATAAATATTGCAGTTTGTTTTACTGTTGAAACTAGATGTAAAGGTTATTGGTTTATACCCTTTTAAGTAAAAAAACAACCTTTTTATTTATTTTTTACACCTCTATACAGATATTTGAATGTTATTATGCAACTGTTTCAATAAGGTATATATTTCCAATTCTAAAATATATCTCCCTTTTTACCCTATTTCTTATGTTACAACAGTGATGAAAAACAAACAAACTTTAATCATATATAACTAACACCATTAAAATATTTTAAAAAATTTATCATCTCAAATTCTAAAATATCACTCGATGTTATTTCATAATCCTCTTTCTAAGAATCAAGAAAATAAAGACAAAATGAAATTTGAAGATATTGATAAGTTAGCAATTTCTACAATTAGATTATTATCTGTTGATCAAGTTGATAGTGCACAATCTGGTCATCCAGGTGCTCCTTTAGGTTTAGCTCCAACTGCTCATGTTTTATGGAGACATATGAATTTTAATCCAAATAATATTGATTGGATTAATAAAGATAGATTCGTATTATCCAATGGTCATGCTTGTGCCCTTTTATATTCAATGTTACACCTTTCTGGATATGATTTCTCTATTGATGATTTAAAACAATTCCGTCATCTTAATTCAAAGACACCAGGTCATCCTGAAGCTCAATTACCTGGAGTGGAAACTACTACTGGTCCATTAGGTCAAGGTATTTCTAACGCTGTTGGTTTAGCAATTGCTCAAGCCAATTTTGCAGCCACTTATAATAAACCAAAGGATAAGATACTATTATCTGATTCCTATACTTATGTGTTTTTAGGTGATGGTTGTTTACAAGAAGGGGTGGCATCAGAATCTTGTTCTTTAGCTGGTCATTTGAAATTAGGTAATTTAATTGCCTTTTATGATGATAATCATATTACAATTGATGGTGATACAAAATTATCTTTTGATGAAGATGTTTTGAAAAGATTCGAAGCCTATGGTTGGGAAACTCTAACTGTGGAAGATGGTAATGAGGATTTAGAAGCTATTTCTGAAGCTTTAGAAACTGCACAAAAAAATAAAGAAAAACCAACAATTATTAAAGTCTCCACTACAATTGGGTTTGGTTCATTAAATCAAGGGAAAGAAGTTGTACATGGTTCTGCTTTAAAAGCTGATGATGTTAAACAACTAAAGGAAAAGTTTGGTTTTGATCCAAATAAATCATTTATTGTACCACAAGAAGTTTATGATTTTTATAAGACAAATTGTATTAAACCTGGTATTGAGGCAAATGAAAAGTGGAATCAAACCTTTCAAAAATATTTGACGAAGTTTCCAGATGAAGGGAATGAACTTTCGAGAAGATTAAATAAAGAATTACCACAAGATTGGGAATCTGTATTACCTTCTTTCTCTCCTAAAGATTCTGCCATTGCTACAAGAAAATTATCCGAAATGGTTTTAACAAAAATTGTTGATGAATTACCTGAGGTCATTGGTGGATCAGCAGATTTAACTCCATCAAATTTAACTAAATCAAAGGGTAGTACTGATTTCCAACCACCTTCAAGTGGGATTGGTGATTATTCAGGTAGATATATCAGATACGGGATTAGAGAACATGGTATGGGTGCTATTATGAATGGGATTTGTGCCTTTGGTGCAAATTATAAACCTTATGGGGGTACTTTTCTTAATTTCGTTTCATATGCAGCAGGTGCCTTAAGATTATCGGCATTATCTGAAGAACCTGTGATTTGGGTTGCTACTCATGATTCAATTGGATTGGGCGAAGATGGTCCAACTCATCAACCAATTGAAACTTTAACACATTTAAGGGCAATTCCAAATTTACATGTTTGGAGACCAGCTGATGGGAATGAAACTGTAGCGGCATATAAATGTGCACTTAATTCAAAGAAAACACCAAGTGTCATTGCTTTATCAAGACAAAACTTACCACAATTAGAAGGTTCTTGTAATAAAAAATCTTTACATGGTGCATATATTATTCATGATATTGAAAATCCAGATATTATCTTGACTTCAACTGGTTCTGAAGTTCATTTATGTATTGAAGCTGCAAAAATTTTAGCCGCTAAGAAGAATTCAGTTAAAGTACGTGTTGTATCTCAACCAGATTTCTATTC
This sequence comes from Monosporozyma yasuniensis, assembly GCA_030558655.1. Lineage (NCBI taxonomy): Eukaryota > Fungi > Ascomycota > Saccharomycetes > Saccharomycetales > Saccharomycetaceae > Monosporozyma > Monosporozyma yasuniensis. The sequence continues at coordinate 48,387 of JAKTQC010000065.1, read as the reverse complement.
ATTTAATTTACAGTCAAAAGAATATCAATTATCAATTTATCCAGATGGGGTTCCAGTAATGTCAGTAGAAGTTGGTGCTTCATATATTTGGGGCCGTTATTCGCATGAAAGTTTTGGTATTAACAGATTTGGTAGTTCTGGTAAAGGTAATGACGTATACAATTTTTTTGATTTTGTTCCAGGAGGTATTGCTAAGAGGGCTGAAACTGTTATAAAGGCTTATGAGGGAAAGACAGTTTACTCTCCAATTAATAAAATATTACCACTATAATCGGGAGTTATTCTTTTTTTCTTTTAAGATTCAATTTCTCTATATATTCCTTAATTTTTTGTTGTTAAATATCTGTTTACCTCTTTCATATTTAATGTTAATGAATTTTTTCTTCTAACTAAAAAGTAATGTATAATTATGTTGTTTCAAGTACCTAGTAATGTCTACATTCAACATAGTAGACCCAGATGACACAGTATTATTCATATTATCCGACATTCAATATTGTTTTGTGTACTTTTTTTTTATATAATATTATACAAATTAAATATATTGATTAAATAACTTCTTAGAGTAACATTTACTCTATTTATATATTAATTATCTTCTTTATCAAATATTGTGGTTATGCACAAGATTCATAGATTGATATCTTTTAATAGTTTAGTTACTTTTTTTATATTCACTACTATTAATATATTATATTCTTATTACAATCTTGTACAACAAATTATGACAAGAATTGCAGCAATCGTTGAGTGTTGTAATATAATATGGTTATTAGGTTATTATGGTAATATAGTATGGTTACTATATCACCAATATCATAATGGGAATACAATGGTTATGACTAATATGATTAATGGGTGTACGCCATAATGACCTCCAATATGAGTTCTCACGTTTCTTTTTATCAACAAAAAGAAACGTTATATTGTATTAACAAAAAGAAACTCTTTTACTACACCATGTTATATCTTATCCTTTCTACTTGATGGTCATATATAAACCAGGATGTTCTGGTTTATCTAAACTTCATTTCTCTTTATATCTTTTATTAATTTATATAGTTTACCTTATATAATAGAGATCTAATAGAATAATAGTTCATAGCATTATTATCAGATTATTAGATTAAATATGAATATTCAAAATAGTAACAAAATAAAGGACGATTATGTCCGCAATCTGTTACAACATTGAGCTTAACGAAAGGTTGTGGATAGATTAAGTTGGGCTAAAAAAAAATACTTTCACCAGTAAAAATAAAAAAATGGGGCGAGCTGGGAATTGAACCCAGGGCCTCTCGCATGTTTGTGCAATCAAATTTACCCAAAGCGAGAATCATACCACTAGACCACACGCCCAAATGATTCTATATTTACCCGGAATTCCCAGTTTGACTGGTACGATGAATATTAGCACATGATTTACTTGAATATTTGTTTATTACTCTGTAAAATGATTAAAAATTGAAAATATCATTTGCCATATGATGGTAACATGAAAAGACACATTATTTGAACTTTTAGAAATGTTCGTAATGTACCTTATTAAGGTTTTTAATTGGATAAATAGAATTTGGTACAATTTTATACTACTAAATTTTTGTTAGAATTTCCATAAAAGGTGAGAAATAATACTGAAAATAGATCATTTGACAGTTAGAAGTTTTTAAACAATGTTTCTGTTTTTAAAAGTTTAGTAAAACCGCGAATCAAAACAAAATTTGATTTATTTAACTCTTTATAGAAAGGGAAATGGTTAAAAACTACATTTTTATATGAATTTATTCATAATTTTATGTTTAATAAACCATTATTTACTGATAAATACAAGATTTAAAAAGTTGTAGACACTCGAAAATCTAAGGTTTTACTATAAACACGGTCAGTAACAAATTAATGTAAAGATGAAGTGAACCTCATAATCTATTTAGTACAGCACTGGATACTGATTCAACAAAACAATATATCACTATCTCAGCAATATACTAAAAAAAAAAATTAACCGCTGTTGAATTCAAACCCAGTAAATTAAACCAAAAGTGGGATGTCAAAATTAAACTACAATATTTTCTTCTGCATTATATTGCTTAGCAATAACTATGACTGAATTCCTTACTCGTGGAATAACTACATCTGCGATACGAAACTCAGTCATAATTTCCATAGCCGCATAATTTCAGTTCATCAATACCTTCCCAATCTCAACTCCAATCTTCTGTCATTAAACAGTTTAATGATTTTTACAGTAATGTTTTTACAATTTATGTTTTAAATCCAGCGGAATTTCAATATTTCATCGTTTTATTTTTTTTTTGCAGTGTGAAATTTATGAAATTCCGCTGTTTTCCCAAATTGCGCACTCGAGGAATCTCAATGACAATTGAAAATTTAAAGGTTAACTTAAATGAGTCAAGCAAGCCGTTTTGATGATTATATTGTATTTCATCCAATTATCTGTGCAATTAAGAAGAATAATCGTAATATATAAGGCAGGTACCTTTAGTAAATTAGATATATTCAGTATATTAACCATCTATTATTTTTGTTTTTGTAAATAAGTCTTAAATAACCAGTTTAACGATAAACATTATTAAGTGAGAACACTTAAGACTAGCAATAAATTAATTTTACTACAATACAAAAAAAATGAGTTCTGAGCAAGCTTGGTTACAAGTGTTGGATAATCCAACTTTAACCGTTTTACCACACGACTATTTACGTCCACAAGAAGAACCATTTACTGAACCAAAGGATTATTCTTTCCAACTTCCTCAATTGGATTTACCTAATAATACATTACCTGATAAATATATCATTGCATTAAGTGCTTGGGCCACTTTAGTTTATAGATTATCTGGTGATGATGATATTGTACTTTATATTGCTAATAATAAAGTATTAAGATTTACTATTCAACCAACTTGGACTTTCCAAGATTTATACAAAGAAATTGAAGCACAAATTGAAGAAATAAATAAATTAGGTGATATTTGTTTTGATACTCTTTCAGAAAGTATTAAAACTAAACAAGATTTAGATAAATGTCCACAATTGTTGCGTTTAGCTTTCACAAACAATCAAGATATTAAATTAACTCATTTTAACCATCATTTATTAGATTTAGCTTTAAATCTACACACTGAAAGTAACTCTCATATCTTAACTATTAATTACAATCAATTACTTTATTCCAATGAAAGAATTCAAATATTAGCTGATCAATTTACTCAATTTTTAACCACCATTTTGGCTCATCCAACTGATATCATCACTAAAGTTACTTTAATTACTAAATCATCTGAAAATGCTTTACCTGATCCAACTGCTAACCTCGGTTGGTGTGATTTCGTCGGTTGTATTCAAGATATCTTCCAAGATAATGCTGATAAATTCCCAGAAAGAAGATGTGTTGTTGAAACTGGATCTGTATCTTCAAATATTGAACCACGTATCTTTACCTATCAAGATATTAACCGTGCTTCAAATATTGTATCTCATTATTTAGTTAACACTGGTATCAAGAGAGGTGATGTGGTTATGATTTATTCTTCAAGAGGTGTTGATCTAATGGTTTGTGTTATGGGTGTCTTGAAAGCTGGTGCTACTTTTTCTGTCATTGATCCTGCTTATCCACCAGCAAGACAAACAATTTATTTGGGTGTTGCCAAACCAAAGGGTTTAATTGTTATTAGATCTGCTGGTCAATTAGATCAATTAGTTGAAGACTATATTTCAAAAGAATTAGACGTTATCACTCGTATCCCATCTATTGCTATCCAGGATGATGCTTCTATTCAAGGTTGTTTACCAACTGAAAATGATGTCTTAACCCCTTATGAACATTTAAGAGATACCAGAACTGGTGTTGTTGTTGGTCCAGATTCTAACCCAACTTTGTCTTTCACTTCTGGTTCTGAAGGTATTCCAAAGGGTGTCTTAGGCAGACATTTCTCCTTAGCTTATTATTTCAATTGGATGTCTAAGCAATTTAACCTTTCTTCAAATGATAAATTTACTATGTTAAGTGGTATTGCACACGATCCAATTCAAAGAGATATGTTTACACCATTATTTTTAGGTGCTCAATTATATGTTCCAACTGAAGATGATATTGGTACTCCAGGTAAATTAGCCGAATGGATGGGTGTTCATGGTTGTACTGTGACACATTTAACTCCAGCCATGGGTCAATTGTTAACCGCTCAAGCTACTACTCCATTCCCACATTTACATCATGCATTCTTTGTTGGTGATATCTTAACTAAACGTGATTGTTTACGTTTACAAACTTTAGCTGAAAATTGTCGTATTGTTAACATGTATGGTACCACTGAAACTCAACGTGCTGTTTCATTTTTTGAAGTTAAATCTAAGAATGATGATCCAAAATTCTTAAAGAAATTAAAAGATGTTATGCCAGCTGGTAGAGGTATGTTCAACGTTCAATTATTAGTCGTTAACAGAAATGATCGTACCCAAATTTGCGGTGTTGGTGAAGTTGGTGAAATCTATGTTCGTGCTGGTGGGTTAGCCGAAGGTTACAGAGGTTTACCAGATTTAAACAAAGAAAAATTTATTAACAATTGGTTCGTGGAAGACGGTCACTGGGATTCGTTGAATAAAGATAATGGTGAACTATGGAGAGAATTTTGGCAAGGTCCAAGAGATAGAATGTACAGAACTGGTGATTTAGGTCGTTATTTGCCAAATGGTGATTGTGAATGTTGTGGTAGAGCTGATGATCAAGTTAAGATCAGAGGTTTCAGAATTGAATTGGGTGAAATTGATACTCATATCTCGCAGCATCCTTTAGTTAGAGAAAACATTACTTTAGTTCGTAACAATGCTGATAATGAAAAGACTTTAATCACTTTTATGGTCCCAAGATTTGATAAAGAAGAATTAGCAAAATTCCAAACGCCAGTTCCGGATGAATTGCAAGCTGATCAAACCGTTAAGGGTTTAGTTGGTTACCACTTACTAGCCAAGAATATCAAGTTATTCTTGAAGAAAAGATTAGCCAGTTATGCTATGCCATCTTTAATTGTTGTTTGGGATAAATTACCATTAAATCCAAACGGTAAAGTTGATAAACCAAAATTACAATTCCCAACAAACAAACAATTAGCTTTAGTTGCTGCTAATGTTTCTTCAGAAATTGATGAATCTGAATTCAACGATACTGAACGTGAAGTTCGTGATTTATGGTTAAGTGTTTTACCAACCAAACCTGCTTCTGTTTCTGTTGACGATTCCTTCTTTGATTTAGGTGGCCACTCTATTTTAGCTACTAAGATGATTTTTACTTTAAAGAAACAACTAAATATTGACTTACCATTAGGAACTATTTTTAAGTATCCAACTATCAAGGCCTTCGCCGGTGAAATCTCCAGAATTAGAGAATCTGGTGAAGTCAAGTCTGAAGAAGAACCTGTCGCGGCCTTTGATTATGCTGCTGACGCTAAGAATTTAGTTGAAACCTTACCTGCTGCTTATCCATCTCGTCAAGATTTCATTCCATCTGAAACTAAAAACGTTAACGTTTTTGTTACTGGTGCTACCGGTTTCCTTGGTTCTTACATTGTTGCTAATCTTTTAAACCGTTCCAACAGTGCCACCAGTTTCAAGGTTTTCGCTCATGTTCGTGCTAAGGACGAAAAAGCTGGTTTAGAAAGATTAATCAAGGCTGGTACTACTTACGGTACTTGGAATTCCAAATTTACTGATAACATTGAAGTTGTTTTAGGTGATTTATCCAAGCCTCAATTCGGTATTCCAATCGATAAATGGTCTAAATTAACTAATAACATTGACGTTATTATCCATAATGGTGCTCTGGTCCACTGGGTTTTCCCATATTTAAAGATGAGAGATGCTAATGTTATCTCCACTATCAACGTTATGAATTTAGCTGCTGAAGGTAAGCCAAAATTCTTTGATTTCGTATCTTCTACCTCTACTTTAGACACTGACTATTTCTTCAACTTATCTGATAAATTATCTGCCGAAGGTAAAAGTGGTATTTTAGAATCAGATGACCTACATGGTTCCTCTACTGGTTTAGGTGGTGGTTACGGTCAATCTAAATGGGCTGCGGAATACATTATTAGACGTGCTGGTGAAAGAGGTTTACGTGGTACCATTGTCAGACCTGGTTATGTTACTGGTTTCTCTAAGAATGGTTCTTGTAATACCGATGATTTCTTATTAAGATGTTTGAAGAGTGCTGTCCAATTAGGTAAGATTCCAGATATCAGCAATACTGTTAACATGGTCCCTGTCGACCAAGTCGCTCAAGTTGTCGTTTCCACTTCTTTAAATCCACCAAAAGAAAATGAATTAGCTGTTGCTCATGTTACCGCTCATCCACGTATCTTATTTAAAGACTATCTTTACTCTTTGAAACAATATGGTTACAATGTTGAGATTGAAAATTACAATAGTTGGAGAAAGACCTTAGAAACTGCCATCATTGATCAAAACCAAGATAATGCCTTATACCCACTATTACACATGGTCCTTGACGACCTACCTGGCAATACTAGAGCTCCAGAATTAGATGACTCTAATGCAGTGGCTTCTTTAAAAAAAGATGCTAAATGGTCTGGCGTTGACAGATCTACCGGAGCTGGTGCCACTCCAGAACAAATTGCTATTTATATTTCTTTCTTAAACAAGGTTGGTTATCTTCCAGCCCCAACTGGCACTGCCACCTCTCCTTTACCAGCTATCACTGTTTGCCAAGAGCAAATTGATTTAGTTGCTTCTGGTGCTGGTGCTCGTTCCAGTTCTGCTGCCGCCTAAGTATCTTAATTAAACCTTTATGCATTATGATTAAATAAATTGTATATGAATATATTGACTATAAACACAAAAAATTCTAATTATTAAACAAGAATTGTAAATCAGCAGGTGTCAATCTACTGATAGCAGCATCATCTTGATTGATAGTGGCATTAATCATATTTGCCTTTTTCTCTTGCAACTCAATAATTCTGGATTCAATGCTATCTTCAATACAAAATCTTGTGATTTTAACGGGTCTATATTGACCGATTCTATGCACTCTATCACCACTCTGCCATTCAACACTCGGATTCCACCATGGATCTAAGATAAAAACCTGGGAAGCCTCACATAAATTCAAAGCAACACCACCAGCCTTTAAACTAACCAAAAATACTTCACAACGGATATTATTCATAAAATATTTAATAGTTTCATCTCTTTGAGTTGGGGACATACTACCTTGTAATTTTACAGTTTGAAAACCAGCTCTTTTCAATCTCCATTCCACTAGATCTAACATACTAGTAAATTGTGAAAATACAATTGATTTAATAGTTTTAACCTTTGATCTTGATTTATATAGTTCTTCAACCAGAGCTTCAATCTTAGTCGATGATCTCCATGAACCACCTAAATTCAATCTACTAACAATACTTTGTTTTTTAAATGCAGCCATATTAACTTCTAAAGCTGGTTGCGAAAGATCAATACTTAACCCAATGTGGCAGACTGGACAGGTAAGACGGTTATCCTTTGTTTCCATGAATGATTCAATGTATTCTTTTATACATAACCGACAAAACTTATGATGACACCTGGATTCAATTGGTTCTTCCGCTTCATCATCACATAATTGACAAATAATCACATCATCATCATCAGATTGTTTTCTATACTTTTTCAAAACTAAATCAGGATGATCTGCAATTTGTCTCATTCTGGTGATCAATGAGAAAATGTTAGCATAATTGTTCAACACCACACCTTCTTCCACAAATGAGTTATACTTTCTCTTCACATCGGAGTATAAACTTCTATACAAATCTTTTTCTTCTTCATTAAAATAATCACGTCTCACAGTGACGATTCTTGGAGGTAAACCTAAATCATCGGCACGTTCAACTTTAGTTCTTCTTAACATAATGTTTTTCAATAAGATTTGGATATTATTAAATGATTCTAAACCTGGACCTTCCACACCAAATTTTTGAATATTTTTCAACATGAAATGGTTAAAGAAATTTGTATGTTGCATGATAACATGATTACAATGATCACAATGCATATTATCCGAGAATTTCCATTCCTTGGAAGCACAGTCACATTTAGTACAAAAATATTTAGAAAATGGTTCAATGTTTAAGAATCTAATTAAAGAATACATTTCACCAATTCTATTTTGTAAAGGAGTACCACTCAAACACCATCGTTTTTGTGTCTTAATCATGTTAACTGCTCTAGCAGTATTACTCTGTCTATCTTTAATATTATGAGCTTCATCTAGGATAACTCTATAAAAATCCATATTATGAAGAACTGATTTTTCTTTTACTAAACCTGTTTTTCTTTTAAACCCATAATTTTGCTTTCTAAATACTGACTCTAAAACAGCGTATGTGGTTAAAATAACATCATAACCGGCTAATTTGGAAACATTATTAGTTTTATTCCCACCATGAAAAATATAAACTTTTAACTTACCATTTGTATGTTGGTCAATTTCATTCTTCCATTGCATTAACGCTACAGTAGGGGCTACAACTAAAGAAGGCCGCTTTGTTGGATCATTCATTAATAATGCAATCGTTTGAATAGTTTTACCCATCCCCATTTCATCTGCCAAAACACCACCGTTATACTTACTATTTTCTTGAGATAATAGCCAATGTAAACCTTCTAATTGGAAGGGTAAAAGTTTGATACTTAAACCAGCAGGTTGTTCGGATCTTTCAGCAACATATGTTGGGGCATTTTGAAGATCAGGAAACACATCCTTTAACTCAGGATGATTATCAAATAGTCTTTGAGTGTTTCTTTGATATGGAGTAATCTTAGGTGGCTTCCTTTTCTTGGCTGGTGCTTTTCTCCTTTTTGCTGGAACTCTTCTTTTCTTCGCCAGTGGTTCATCATCATCGTCATCATCACCTTTGATTTCAGTGATTTTAGGTACATCAACTTCATCTAAATCCAGATCCACTATTTCACTTTTGGCATCTTTGTATTCTTCATCAAAGTCTTCATCTTTGACAGCTGGTGTCGTACTATCCTCAACATATTCTTCATCACCATCATCACTTTCAATATCAGTTAACTTCAACATATGGTCCGGAGTTTCTTCCATTTTCAAAGTGGCATCATCGTCACTAGAGTCTGAAATTTCCACATAACTGATCTTAGCCTTAGCAGCTCTAGAAGTTCTAGTTCTGGTTCTTGGTCTACGTATAAATCCACCTTCTTCTAACATTTGTGTCTTCTTAAATGTGGTTACTCTGGGTTCCTAATATGCGTCTTAAAATCCTTTGGTGTTAAATTCTTAACAAATCAATCAAAACCGACTTGCGACTCATCGCATTTCTTATATTTAAACGTTTCCCAAAAGTTAAATTCGGGACCCGTGTTTTGAAATTTTATTTCTTTTTTTTTGAGAAGACCGAAAAGGCAGTTTGTAAAGATCTGGGGTTGCCATGGTAACGCCATTTGTCAGTAATACCAAATTTGTCATTGTATATTAATACAAAAGTTTGATTAAATTTATTTAAAATTGTTCAGTTTACTTCTTATTTACAGATATATATTCATATACATGAGAAAAAAGAAAATGCTTATATGTTACATTAAAAATAGACCTTTCTATTAGTTGATTGTTCAAAGTCATTTAGTTGCATATCACTGTTTTTTGGTTTGTTGGATCAGTTATGTTAGTTAATTCATAATAGATGCTCGTATCTATTCGGTTTCAATGATATCATCAAGAAAACCTTTGATTTGTTGCATCACCGTATCCTTGGTTTCAGGTGTGACCATATCTATTATAAATGGTTAAGAACTTAGGATATAATATATCCTTGTAAAAGTTAGCGAGCTGTTAGTATCATACCTTTATCATGAGGAGGTGTTCTTCTCCGCTAATATTATTGTTGTTTTTGAACAACCAAAACAAAACAAAATAAATAACATACTCATTGCCATAGGCTCAACTTTAGACAAGATATCTGTGTAACCAGATTTGTTGTTCTTATTAATCTCTTCCATGGTTAGGTTCTTCACCTTGTCAACCCATCCATCTTGTAATAATTTTTCAGTTAATGCATTCGATATTCTTTGAAAAAAAAAAGCATTATAATAATAGATTGAAATTCGTTAGTAAATGATTGTTTTGGTTTTATATCCTCAATGACACCAAGAAACACAATAATCTCCTTGGCAACATCTCTTTTAACAATTGAATCATACTTTTCATAATTACCGGATTCCACTAAATATTTTTGAATTTGCGCCTTAACATTCCCGTCCATATTAAACTTTCTGTAACTCTTCTGGTAAATGTGGAACTCCTCTAATGGATCTGTGATCTTTTTCCAACTGCTAGCTGAAGTGTTTAATAATCTTAATGAATCAAGTTAAGTCTAAAAGTTTTGCTTATTCAAATGTTAAATTTACCCTCCAAAGAATTAAAGAATTGAAAAATAAAAAAAATAGTACACTTTTGAAATTTAAAGAATTAAAGGATCTAGATTAAGGCTTCTAGATTAAGAATCAATTGCGTGGTTTCGAATGTTACGTTTTGATTCAAAATAGATAATTTTTTGATTCATGGTTACAATTTTGTTTAAGTTTTCTTATGTTAAGAAATTTACCCAAATCAATTATACCCATTACAAGACAATTTATCAAGATGGGTGTGGTTAAAGGCAAGCCAGAACATGCTAAAATATTAAAAGTTGAAAAAGTTAAAGATACTTCCGATTGTAAATGGATTGGTCTAGAGAAAATTACATATCAAGATCCAAATGGCCAAGAAAGAGTCTGGGATAGCGCTGTTAGGACCACTAGAAACAAAGGTGCCGTGGACGGTATCGGTATGTTCACTATCTTGAAATATAAGGATGGTACTCCAGATCACGTTCTTTTACAGAAGCAGTTCAGACCTCCTGTGGAAGGTGTTTGTATCGAAGTTCCAGCAGGGTTAATTGATGCCAACGAAGATATCCCAACTGCTGCATTAAGAGAATTAAAGGAAGAAACTGGTTATATCGGTAAGATTGTTGAACAAGGTCCAATCATCTATAACGATCCAGGATTCACCAACACTAATATGTCTCTTGTTGTTGTGGAAGTGGATATGACTTTACCAGAAAATATAAACCCACTTACTCAATTAGAAGACAATGAATTTATCGAATGTTTCAGCATTCCATTAACTGAACTTCATGAAGAATTAGTTAAATTAGAAAAGGAAGGTTACAGATTAGATGCCCGTCTTCAAAATGTTGCCCATGGTATATACCTTGCTAAAAAATTAAACTTATAATTGTTTAATTCTCTTTCATTGAGCTAACAAAAAAGATGTAAATCTATAAATCAAAATTCTATATTGTATATACATAATTCTTTGATTAATAGATAAATAGCTTTATTAAAAAATAATTAAATAAGGAATACAAAGTAAGATTGACTCACAATATTGTAATAAGAAGTTAGTTAAGTTGTAATATATGGTTATATCGTGGGTTTATAGTTCCGCATGGAGCACTGTACACGACAGGTGCGACTTTCAAAGTCGCACATCATCGCTTGTTGGCGATGCCAATAACTAATATATATTAATCTAACCATGTATGTATCTGCTTGTATACTTGTATATACTTTATATATGGATATACTATGTAGACAACCAAGCTTTCTCTATTCTATTTCTAGTCCTAGCATCTTCAGATACCCATCTATTACACATCTATTACATAAGTCGTTTTTATTCAGGGACCTCTAAACCAAATTCAAAAAAAAAGTGCCGACACCTGCAGGATTTGAACCAGCGCGGGCAGAGCCCAACAGATTTCAAGTCTGTCGCCTTAACCACTCGGCCAAAGTGCCATTAAATTTACATTTATTATTTTTATGCTGTCTCATATGAATAAAAAATTGGAGGTATGGGTTTTGAATGAATATGCTGTCTTATGAGGAGAGTTATCGTCGAAAATCCCCACCTAGGAGTAGCTTTCAAACACTAGAAGGAATGGTGTACTTTGACAAATTAAATAACCCAGTTGAGTGAATTATGAAGCCTAGCTCTAACAAACGTTTTAGTTTGATTATTATCAAATTCTTAAAAAAAGGTTGATTGGTACTAAATTCATTAATTTTTACCTTTGTTTAATGTTTAAAGTAAAACTAAATATTTCAGAAAATATCTTTCAGTCCCTTTGAAATTATTCTTGGGATATTTCAAGTCTACAATGACTCTTATTTTTAACCATGTTTTCGACAAAACAGGTCAATTCTTTGAAACCAAAGAAAAACACAACAACAAGTAAACAGGGTTATTTTTAAAGTCTATATAAAATTTAGAATAAAAAGTATTTAAATAGATAACATTGAACTTGTATATTCTTTTCATTTTATAGTCAGATTATGTATTAAAATATATTAAGAATACTTACTGCGAACCTAATTTATTGGCTACTTCATATGTTGGGTATGTTATATAACCTTCTGCTCCTGGTGTATAAAATGTTGATCTATCGTACTTATTCAATGGTAGGCCATTTTTCAATCTTCTTACTAAATCTGGATTTGAAATGAAAAATCTACCATATGCAATTAAAGTTCTTTCATTAATAGATTGTTTCACTAAATCTGAATTATGACCAAATGCCCCGGCTCTTATAACTGTGCCCTTCCAATGTTCATAAATAAATTGACTATTACCGTTGGAATCTAACTGGCCGTAATCATCTCTCCATGTCCCAATAACTCTTGGTTCAATAATATGGATATATGCCAAACGTTTACCATTTTGTGCTCTAGATTCCAATTGATCAAATAGATAGGAATACAACTTATAGATATCTGGATCATCTGAACCTGCCATATTATCAAGTTTACCAAATGGAGAGACTCTAATCCCAACTTTATCAGCTCCAACGGCATCAACCATTGCATCCACCATTTCTAAGACAAATCTAGCTCTATTTTCAATAGAACCACCATATTTGTCATTTCTCTTATTACTTGCAATATCCAAAAATTGGTTTAATAAGTAACCATTGGCTGCATGAACTTCTATACCATCTGCACCTGCAGCAATTACTTTCTTTGCAGCATTTATCCAGTCTTGAATATATTCTTTAATTTCTTCTCCAGTCAATCCATGTTGTTTAATTCCCAATTCTTTGGCTTTTTCCTTTGTTTCGTTGTCTGTATATACTTCATCTGAAGCAGAAACATAGGGTAACCCATCTCTTATTAAAGGTTCTAATTCTGCTTGTCTACCCAAACTATATATCTGAACAAAAACATAGGATTTTTCTTTATGAACAGCTTCAAATACTTGTTTCCAAACTTTATTTTGTTCATCTGACCAACAACCTGGACCATTATCATAACCTGTAGATTTAAATGATGGGAATGTTGCTTCAGTGATAATTAAAGTACCAGGGTATTGTGCTCTTTGACCATAATATAATGGGGTAATATTTTCATCTGGCAAAAATCCATCTGGAATACCACGCATTCGTGTAATCGGTGCCATAACCACCCTATGTGGTAAAGTGATGTTACCTAATTGAATAGGTTGGAACAATTGTGTTTCACCTAATGGGATTGTCTTTATATCTTTTTGAAATGGCATTATTACTTTGTAAACTTGTTGTTGTTCTTTTAGTTGAATGTAAGTAAGAGAGGCAAAAAGACAAATCTAATACTTCTATAACCCACTGTTTATATATTTACATTACGAAGATAAGTGATTAAAGATGATTACCTAATATTCTCCACATAATCACTTTTTTTTTGTGTCAAGATTGGGAAAGTTCCCACGGATTATAGCCGCCATCTCTCAACACAATCCAAGCGAGTGGATATTGTGGCAATCTATTCTTTGTTTGGATCTGTCACTTTCATCTGGAAACAACAGAATATGCGGCTCCAAGATCCAAAACAAAAAAGCATTGGAAAAACCATAATTGTAAGAAAATAAAAGTAAAAGAAGAATGATTGCAATCACTTCCGATAAACCTTTATAAATTACTTTTATACAAGTTAAACCTAAGAAACATTGAATAAACTCATAAGTGGTTTAAAAGATAATTGATTAGTTTTAAATCAAAACATAGCTTATCAAGGAGTATATATTTGCACGAGTTGACAAAAGCTATAACACTTATCAATTCTTTCACGCTCTTTGGTTTTCTGCAAAATATATTCCCCTTTAAAGTATTTAAAACTACTTGTAAACTTGAATAGAATGTGTCCCAAATTGACACAAAACTAAGTTCATTCATCTCCCATATCTCCCCTTACCGGAGCCATCGACAACGGTACCGCTTAACATATTTCACTTTAAAATTGCCAATTAAAGAGAGACTCCGCTAATTCTGTAATATTTGCCTATTTTTGTCGAATTTTCAAAAATTTGCGATGCCTCGAAAAATTTTCAAGGTTTTCTCGAAAGCCACTTGATTCAAAGATATAAAAAGGTTGCAGTTGATTGATAAGGAATTTTTTTGTGTACTATGATTTATTTTAGATCAGAAACTGTTTAATTCACAATTAACCAAGCAACAAAAATATATTAACAATGTCTGAAGAAATTACTCACCCAACTATTGTCGACGGCTGGTTCAGAGAAATCTCTGATACCATGTGGCCAGGTCAAGCCATGACTTTAAAAGTCGAAAAGGTTTTACATCACGAAAAATCTAAATATCAAGATGTTCTTATCTTCAAGTCTACTGATTATGGTAATGTCTTAGTCTTAGATAATGCTATTCAAGTCACTGAACGTGATGAATTTTCTTACCAAGAAATGATTGCTCATTTAGCTTTAAACTCTCATCCAAACCCAAAGAAAGTTTTAGTCATTGGTGGTGGTGATGGTGGTGTTCTTAGAGAAATTGTTAAGCATGAATCTGTTGAAGAAGCCATTTTATGTGATATCGATGAAGCCGTTATTAGACTTTCTAAAGAATATCTACCAGAAATGTCTGCTTCTTACAACCATCCAAAGGTTAAGGTTCACATTGGTGATGGTTTCCAATTCTTAAGAGATTACCAAAACACTTTCGATGTCATTATCACTGATTCTTCTGATCCAGAAGGTCCAGCTGAAAGTTTATTCCAAAAACCATATTTCGAATTATTAAATGATGCTTTAACTGAAAAGGGTGTTATTACCACTCAAGGTGAAAGTTTCTGGTGTCATTTACCAATTATTAAAAAGGTTAAACAAAGTTGTCGTGAAGTCTTCCCAGTTGTTGATTATGCTTGGACCTCTATTCCAACTTATCCATCTGGTATGATTGGTTTCATGGTTTGTTGTAAGGATAAGAATGCTAATGTCAAGAAACCATTACGTTCGATTGCTCCAGAAGAAGAAGAAAAGAGATACAGATACTATAGTAAGGCTATTCATGAAGCTTCCTTCGTTTTACCAACTTGGGTTGCTAAGGAATTACAATAAATAATTTCATAAAATCCTGATATATTATCATCCTTATCTCATTATTATTGTTCTTTCCCACACACTCATTAATACATAAGATATATTTAATCAATTAAAAAATATATATCACTTGTACTTACTTTTAAATATCAAAAATAACATCAATTTATTCTTTACAAACAGGACTATTTTATTGATTTAGTACATAAATCATTCTTTTTTAATGAACAATCTTGGTTTCCTTCATACAAGTTTCCCAACTTGATTGCCATCTATATCTTGATTCTTTTAAAGCACCTTGTTTCAGAGTCTTAGCAATCTTTTCATCTTTCATGGCAAATATTAATGATTCATGTAGTTCCCTTCTATCACCAAACTTCAACCCATTCACATCATGTTCAACCAATTCATTTAAAACAGGATAATTTAATGCTATGACAGGTAATCCAGAGCCAAACATGTCTAATATTTTCATTGGTAGATCTAATCCAGAACTTGATGTATGTAAAGAAACACCATAATCACATAGTTGTAATAATTTTGGATAATCTTCTGAACTTAACCAAACAAATTCAACTTGAACACGATTCCAATCTTCAAATGTTTTAACATCTTTTATATATTTAGATTTCAAAGGACCTTTACCAGTGATAAAACATAAAATTTTAGGTAAAGACTTATCAAATTTATCATATGAATTTTCATAAATTTTTAATGCACCTAAAAGGATACCAATATCTTCATCCGGAGTGAATGAAGTGGATGTGACAATAATCTTGTCACCCTTTGTTAAATCAAACCCTTCTGGTACCATATCTTTAATAAATGGTTCAGAACAAAGAAAGTCTTGTCTATCTCTCAAACCTTGTTCAAATGTAGTCTTTTCATTATACCCATAATCGAATGGTCTAAATTGTGTAGCAGGTCTATCATACAAGACATAACATCTCTTTGATCTGATCCAAAACCTACTCACTAAAAATTCCTTCATTGCTTTGGTAACAGTTAAATTGTAATCTGCCAGGTGGGAAAATACTAATTCAACAAGAATAGAAATAAATACTAATGGGTGGAAAGTATTGCCATGATATTTCAATCTTAAGATAGAGTAGGCCAAGTTATGCCAATCAATAATTAGTTTAGTACCAGTCAATAACCTGTAAACTGCAACAATAGGTAAGATTGGAATACTTGGTGGATTTTGAATTAAGATATAATCACTACCTCTTAATTCCCAAAGATGTCTTATTATTCCCACAATTTGACTTAAAACTTTCTTAACCATAACAACAATACCTCCTTTAGAGGATGATCTCTTTGGTAGACTATGGACTGTAATATTATGATCAGTAACAATAAATTCAGGTAAATCACTGTCTACATACCCACATAATTCGACTTGAAACCCTTTACTGCTAAAACTTCTTGCATGGTAACAAATACGAGGTGAATGTCCCAAATCACCAAGGACATATATTATTATTGTTTTCCTTACTGAACCTGACCCAACAACTAAATATGGAACAATATAATAGACGACAAATGGAATCGTCAAATATATGATTAGAAGACTTACCAACCATCTGGGAAGCGAAATATCCCAAATGGAAAACATTTTTTATTTGATCTTAACCAAAGTTACACCAAATTGTATTCTCCCAGCCAATTGACCTCTTTACAACTCACACAAGTTCAAAATCAAGTCTTTTCATTAAAACTGTCACTTATTTTATGATTCAAACTCATCTCAAATTATGAAATTTCAACTTCTTGATAATAACAGCCCCGTGATAAATGACAAGCCGAAGATTTCGCAAAATCATGAACTATTAAATTATTCAAATAATATATAACAGAGAGGCAATAAAGAAACATGATTTATTTTATTGAATTCTCAGAAGCGTTTAATTGCTTCTTTTAATCGAACGAATCATCGTAGTACACAACCACATAATTACACGAAACACAAATATATAACATGTCCTCCAATTTAACTGAAGAACAAATTGCTGAATTTAAAGAGGCTTTCGCCCTTTTCGACAAAGATAACAATGGTTACATTTCTTCCAGTGAATTAGCCACTGTTATGAGATCTTTAGGTTTATCTCCAAGTGAAGCTGAAGTTGCTGATTTAATGAATGAAATTGATGTTGACGGTAACCATAAAATCGAATTCAGTGAATTCTTAGCCCTTATGTCTCGTCAATTAAAATCTACTGATTCCGAACAAGAATTACTTGAGGCTTTCAAAGTCTTCGATAAAAATGGTGACGGTTTAATTTCTGCTGCTGAATTGAAACATGTCTTAACTTCCATTGGTGAAAAATTAACTGACGGTGAAGTTGACGATATGTTAAGAGAAGTTAGTGATGGTTCTGGTGAAATTGATATCCAACAATTTGCCGCTTTATTATCTAAATAGATTGAGAGTGTTACTTTTCTACTTCATTCTTCATTTAATATAGCTATTGCCAAACATCAAATCTAGATAAATTAAACACATCTTATAGGAAATCATTAATGTACATTCAATATCATATAAAAAAATATAAATAAATAATAATTACAAAACAATAAATACAAAAAACGTTACAAAACTTGCTTTGAGCGGTAAAACTCTTACTAGCGCAAGATAACCCTATAAAGAAATTCAGATATTTAAATTTTTCATATGCTATTAAAGTTGTCTAAAAATGTTTATATTTGTACATAAAATACATTCTTTATAAATATATGTATACATTCAATAAAGAAAAGAAAAAAGAATCATTTCAAAATTATTCTAGTTATTGTCGTGAATTCTATCACTAGATGACGGAACTGCATCTTTCTTATATATTGAAAATGGATTTACATCATCTCCATGACTATTTGAATTGTCTTCAATCTCACGAGGTAAAGGCATCTTGTTTCTTCTATTTGTTGGGATTTGAATATCACCATGTGGAGGCGATACTGGTGGTTTCTTTCTATGGATTGGAATTGAAGTTCTAGATGATCCTCTTGATGGATGTTGCGGTGGTAACATACCTGGTGCTTTTGCAGGTGTCTCCATTCTTGATTTCATAATAGATATAGAACTAGAACTGTCACTGGTATTCAATATATTGCCAATGTTCTTGGGTTTTGGTTTCACGACAGGAGGTGGTTTCTTACCCTTTTTAGAAATATCTATGGAACTTGTGCTATTTGATCTGTGATCAAGTGAAATATGGCTTAAAGATTTTGGCTTAGGTTTAACAACCGGTGGTGGAGCTGTTTTATTCTTTTTATTACCTTGAAGAGATAATGTAGAGATAGATGCACTTAAATCTTGAAGAAAATCATTATTACCAGTAGTACTTGGTATAGATGAAACAAGAGATTGAGATGATGGATAATCTCTATCTCTTAGCTCATGCTTGGATTCATTACTAGTTGCAGTATTAGACACATCAGGGTGTGGTGGGAGCTGAGGTGGCATTTCATCGTCACAATCTACAAACTCATCTCTTGGTTCACCTCTAGCTACATAGCTGTCATTATCTTGAGAATAATTATTCGATCTGTTTGATAAATCTTCAGTTCTTGATCTAAATGGTTTTGGAGGAGGAAGAAATTCTGAAATTGGCTTACTGGATGGTTGAGCTGGAGTTGGATTAACAGGTTGTGGTTTCACATCGTTTTGATTTTCAACAGTGACCTGTTTATTATTAACCTGTGGGGGATAATCTGTAGTATGTCTTCTTGTAGGTAAAGTAGGTGTGAATTGAGAGGAGAAAGAGCTTGAAGTAGACTTGTTACTTAAATTTCTGTCCTCAGGACCTTCTCCCGGTCTTCTAAATGGCTTTGGTGGAGGTTGAAAACTAACAGTATGATCAGTGTAGGATCCTATTATTGGATGATTATTCTCTCCTTCTCTGCTAATATCATTATTTTGTCCAGTTTCAGTTTCGTCGGTCAGTTGAATTGGTGTAGCTACAGAAGCTGTGCTTTGTAAAGATGTATTTGTTTCTCTCTTTGGAAGAACTGGTGGTGGTTGATTTCCTCTTGTTGCTAAATTGACATTAGTACCCACAGAAGAAGTACGAGAATAACTATTATTTCTATTTGTTTCAATATTTCTATGAGGTTTTGGTGGTGGAGCAAAACTTGTAATTGGTTCATGATACGACCCAAGAATAGCAGATTTTGCTTCTCCTGCTTCGTCCACTTCTTGATTCTGTCCCTCTTGATCTGCGTCTTCGTTAGAAGTGGTGGTTGGTGTTGCATTACTGTCGTTCACAGTCTCACTGTAGGGTGGTACTGCACCAGGTGGAGTAGGAATTTCTCTTTTAGGTAAGGGTGTGTTAGAAGGTTTATGAGTATATGAAGACTTAATACTTGGAGAATTTCTAGTGGATGTTTCATTGCTTCTATCTTTGTGTGTCGGTGGTGGTGCAATTGTACTGGGATCAATCTCAGGCAATATGACGGCCTTATGCTTCTTGGCTTCATCATATTCCTCTTTGTTAAATGGTTTGACTTCAAAATGAGGACCAACACTGGATGGTGCAGTAGAAACAGATTCAGAGGAGTTAAGATTTATCGTATTTTCAGATGTATTTGTTTGAGTTCTAGATGGAATAGCAGGCCTAAAAGGAATCTCTGGTTGGGGACGGCCTGGAATTGCTGGTTGTTGTCTTTGCTGTTGTTGTCTTTGCTGTTGCTGCAAACCTTGTTGTTGAATAGGTTGTTGACCAAAGGATTCTTGAGAACCTGGTTGTGTGGGTAATTGTTGTGCAAGTTCTTGCATAAACCCTTGTTGCTGCATTTGCGATTGATTATTTTGAATGTTCGGTTCTTGTTGAACAAATTGCTGCTGTTGCATTGGTTGCTGTTGCATTGGTTGCTGTTGCATTGGTTGCTGTTGCATTGGTTGCTGTTGCATTGGTTGCTGTTGCATTGGTTGCTGTTGTATTGGTTGCTGTTGCATTGGTTGCTGTTGTATTAGCTGCTGTTGCATTTGCTGCTGTTGCATTTGCTGCTGTTGCATTTGCTGCTGTTGCATTGGTTGCTGTTGCAGTGGTTGCTGTTGCATCGATTGCTGTTGCATTTGCTGCTGTTGCATCGGTTGCTGTTGCATTTGCTGCTGCTGAAAACCTTGCTGTTGTTGTTGTTGTTGAATTGGATATTGTTGTGGAGTTCCTGGGGTACCTGGAGTTCCTGGATTCGAATATTGTTGATTAAAATATCCTTGTTGTTGGTTTTGATATTGATTTCCCATTTGATTCATCTGTTGATTAGGAGTATTTAAAATAGGGGCATCATCCGCACTAATATATTGACCGTTCCCAGCATATTGCTTTTGACCTTGTCTTAACGGAGGAGCTGGAAAGCTGCTTGGATCATTTAATCTATTAATAGGCGTAGGTTCACCTTTTTCAAATTCTTCCTCCTCATCTTCATTAGCACCTTTTCCTTTACCCTTACCTCCACCATTCTTTCTGTGTTTCTTGTTTGCTTGATATTGATTCTTACCAACTTGATATCCAGTTTTAGCTACATATTTAGTACCCTGATAACCATACTTACCAGCGGTTAACAAACCTGATTTAATAGAGCCCTTATTCTTCTCCCAAAAATCACTCATTTTTCAGTAATTTTTTTACTAAATTTCTAATTATGATACTTACTACTTTAGCAATAAGTTTATATAATTACAATATTAATTTCCATATATTGTCTTCTCTTTGAGTCTAATCCAACGTCCCTGAAAAGACGCCAACCTTGACTTAAAACGTTTCTTTGTTTCACTTTTTTCTGAAAATTGAAAAATAACGTCAGATATTTTGATCTTGAAATATTAACAATGAAAATGTCACATGAAGACGTAAGTCGAATGTAAGTGAATTATCAATTTCTGACCACAAGATGGATATAAGAAATAATCATTACAAAGTTAATACAGAAGTTAAAGACAACCCTTCATAAGTATTACATTCACAAATTTATTTTTTATCAATAATGAAATGAGAGTTTATTATATTCTTCATAAAAAGTAACTAAACTATTAAAAGATATCAATCTATGAATCTTGTGCATAGTCACAATATTTGATAAAGAAGATAATTAATATATAAATAGAGTAAATGTTACTCTAAGAAGTTATTTAATCAATATATTTACTTTGTATAATATTGTATAAGAACAAGAAAATACACAAAAAACAATATTAAATGTCGGGTAATATGAATAATACTGTGTCATCTGGGTCTACTATGTTGAATGTAGACATTACTAGGTACTTGCAACAACACTTATATGTGTAACTCGGAAGATTGATTCTGTAATGTCCCATTACTTGAGGTAAGTTGAAAGTGTCTTGGTCGTCATTGACGCAAAATATGTTTTTATATATTTATCTTAAGTATGAAAAACATGTATCTTTATGTATTCTTATGTACTTTATATAGTAGAGGATATAAGAAACCAAGTCTGTTATAAGCTAAGATCTCCCACCCATAATAATTGTCATTACACATAATAATTGTCATTACAGATTCAGCCCTAAAGAATCAACAAAAAATAATGAAGGATGCGAGGTTCGAACTCGCGCGGACACCGTCCAACAGATCTTAAGTCTGCCGCCTTAGACCACTCGGCCAACCCTCCATTTGTTTCTTGTTTTTTTAAAAATCGCTTGATTTAGGGATCAATCAAAAACCTGCACGAGAAAATGCTGTAAAATCTTACAAATTTGTTGCTATAACATGAAACAAACCCTAATTAGTTAAGTTATGTGCTCAAAATATACGGTAAAGTTTAAAGGTTGATAAATAAAAATTGGGGAATTTAGTCAATGAAATTATGATTTTTGAAAATATTCAGGTCAATTTACACTAATATTGTAAATTTAAAGACTTTAAACATTCAAGTAAATGTATACTTGAGTGTTTAATCTCCTTTTTATAAAATGTATGGACAAAATAACGAATAGACCCAGGTTAGAGTACAATTATATTTAGTACTTACCTCATTTTCTTTTACCACGAGTTACCTCATTATGTTCAAAGGAGGCCTTGAGTAAGACTATTTTGGTACCACACATAATGTTATAATTACATGAAATTAATTAATTCAAATTTGTTCTTCTCTTAAGAAATTTCTTGTGGAGATTTCTTGTCAATTGTTCTTTAAGTAGTTTTTTTTTTTTTGCAAAAAGTGTAAACAAAAAACTTCTACATATCAAAAAGAGAGGTACAAATTCAATGCCCAATCTTTCGAGAATATAAACTGGAGTCATTCATTATGCCATCTGATTGTAAATTCTATGGTTTAAACCAATTTACTACCTTTCACCCTTCGACGATCTATGAACTAGAAGAATTATTCCATACTGTTTTAAGTTTCCAAGAATATAATACCATTGATACAAATAAAAAATATAGATGTTACATAAAAGATGGACAATATGAATTCCATTTCTATGGATTACAATCGACTGGGAAAATGATTGTCTGCGTGTGTAATAACAACCCGGATGATAATGATACAATATGGAAGAAATTTTCACATTGGTTAAGAGATGAAAAGGGTATTATCATATGGCCAATTACTTTTAACAATAATGATATGTTTGGGATATTAGATAGATTGATTCCCAGTGCAACAAAGGACAAATTTTATGCTTCTAAGATAATGTTTGAATCACAAGATAAAAGTGCATTATTGGATAGATATTCTATTGATATTTCAACCAAAAGTTGTTTGCAATTATATAATAAATATAAGAATAATAATAATAATAATAATATTGGTGATAGTGAAGTTGGAGATAGAATGTTCACTGAAATGATAGTTTCGTATATCGAGGAAAATACAGGCATGCATATTTTAAAACTACCAATTAAGCATATTTTTGTTAGAAATTTCATGACAATGGAACATAGTATGATGATAATGGTCAATGATGAAGATTTAACTGATACAATGAATGAATGTTTACCTGAAATATTTCAAAGAAAAATATCAGATTAATTATTCAATATCAAAACTAGTCCCACAACCACAACTACTTTTCAATGCGTCACTTTCAATTTTAAAACTGGACCCAATTAATTCCGTCGTGTAATTCAATACCCCATTATTTAATATCTTTAGTGAGTTTGAATCTATTATGATTTTCCCTGGTTGTGTAATAATTGTGATTTCTTTAACAGATTCATCTTTAAATTCATCATCTTCAATTTTCCCCTTTTGAGTCTCTTTTAAAAGATTAAAATTATATTGATAACCATGACAACCACCATTCTCTACCTCGATACGTAATATTTCATTTGAAGATTTATAAATTTGATTCAATTTATTTGCTGCTCTTTCTGTAATATTTAATTTTAAATTTGGTATTTCATTAATTATTGATGTTGGTTTAATAAGTTTAACTTGTCCCAGTTGTGTTGATGCAAATCTCACGAAAGATGATTTATTCAATAAAATTGAGCGAAACATTGTCTGATCCTAATGACCAGGTGGGTTGGGTTCAATTAAAGAAGTTATATTTGTGCTAATTTACTAATTAATTCTTATATATATAATATATATAATTGATGAGACTTGCTCAATTTATTGAGTCATGTATCATTTACCTTATTAATATGTAGATTAGTAATGTTAATATTGAATTTAGTGTCATTAGATCAAAAAATTTCAAAAATCATCAAAATTCCCCAGTGAAAAAAAGAAAATATGCATAATAATAAAAAAGAAGAGAAATGTTCAAACATAATAAAATTTATCAATTTATTGTATATATATAAGATAAGAAAGAGAGAGTATATATAGAAAAAGGAAAAAAGAATATAAAATAGAGTAGAATCAATCTATCTATTCAGCAGCAACGGTAGCAGTAGTCTTTTCATCATTTAATTCGACGATTTTTGGTTCATTAGAAGAAACGTCTTCAACAGCAGCAGAAGCCTTTTGATCTTCTGGTTTCTTGGTGAAAGCATCTAAGAAACCAGCAGATTTGAATGGTCTTTGTAAATCACCTTCAGCTTTAGCACCCCATAAATTAATTCTAGTAACATTATGTTCTAAGGCACCTTTAATTGGATTCAAACATTGCATAAATAATGGATTAGTGAATTTCATGTAGAAATGCATGAACCCCATCATGGCGACACCAGTCCAAATACTCTTAACAGCTTGATTTATTTGATCCAAATCATAGTCTTTAACAGTCATATATGTAACTTTTTCAGATTCTTCTGGTTTCATTGGATTCTTTGGGGAGACAACTTTAACTTTAGTTTGATCATTAGTAGCAATAATTTTTTGTTTAACAACTTGATAAACAATATAAGCAGAGACAATTGAAATAACATAAGCGGTTCTAATATACATAATATTTTGTTCATTCTCTAAATCGATACGTCTAGATAATTGCATCATGACAAGCATGAATAAAATGTTAGTAACAGCTGGACTCAACATATTTTTTTAATGAATGTAGTGGTGGTTTGTGTGGTGGTTTGATTCGAAATTGAAAGAACCAAAATAAAAAAAATATTAAATATACAATTATACAAAAGGGTTTATATATCAATAAGAGATTAACTTATCACAAATTACAATTTCAATATGTATTTATTATATTTTGATGTTGAAAAATAAAAAAAAAAGTATCGATGGTAAATGAAGCGAAAAGAAAGTCAAAGAATGAATTAACGCGTATTTGACACGTTTGATTAAAAAGCAACAACTGTAAGAAAAAACACAAGCCGAATATCCGCGGAAACACAATTTCATTTTTTTAATTTTTTCAAAAAGAGACATATTCCGTGGAATATGATAATTGCCAGCCGAGCAAACGTTACCCTGCTGTTCCATGCAATCTGCGGGTAACACTGCAAAGCACGGCTGTAGCATTTTCAAATATTTCTTAAAAACCTGGAGACTTCTTTAATTCAATCTTGAAATAGAACTGTATGATGCCGTCTATCTTAGAAGTTACTTGATATGGAATCAAGACAAACAAAGTGAGCCGCCCAATCTTTCAATGAGTGAATGATTCCCGATTTCTTCCGAGACTTCATGAGAGAGTCATATTTTTTACAGATTTTTGCATTAAAGATACAATCTTTTTTTTTCAGATATTAAACCGAATTTTTTTATACACAAGACCTGGTTACTTTTTGTTAATAAAATTTACCTTTTTGTGGGGGTTATGCCTATAGTTAATGTCGGTAGTCTTTGTTCCGGTGCCTTTGAGTTACTTTTTTGTCTAGCTCCTACTATGCGTCAATTTCATCCGGTCCATTTTCTATTAAACCCTCATCATTCCACCTCAGGTCTTTCTGTTTTTCCCCTTCTCGTCCACTTATAACATAACTAATGTTGTGTTTTTTTTTCAGCGGGAAATGCTTTTTTTTGTACCTTGATATTGAGATTTCTCAAAGAGGGAAAAATCATGGACTTTATACACCGTCACACCATAATAATGTGGCTCTTAGTTTTTTCATTAAATAATATTGTTTAAGTAAATGGTGACATTTTTCTCCGAACCCTCAAATCTCCCTACAAATTCTATGTTATCATCATCATACTCTCCCCAAATTTTGTTAGTGAGATCATAATAATAATTACTTTTTTTCTTGTCGTGACGCCTTTCTCTCTATTGTTGGGGGGTTACATATTTCAAACTATATTCCGAGATTTCTATTATCATTACTCTTACTATATGAAATCAGTCTTTACAACACCTGCAGTCACACCAAGTTTGTAGTCACAGATTATATGAATGAATGAATAATAAATTAAATAACAGGAGACAAGTATATATAACAAATCTTTCTTTCATTCCATATTTTCCTTTTACTTTTTTTTTTCATATCTGTCAAAAAAGTTCATCTTATTTCACTTATATCAGTAAATCAAACAACTCTATCTTTATTTCCTTAGATATAATCTATCGTAGAATAGCTATATCAAATAATGATTGAACAAAATACCACTTTATCACAAGATTCTGTAGAATCACAACAACAAAACAATGATATTCATCTTTTGAAGCAACAACAAAAGGGTGCCTTTAATAATGCGGTTCCTATTCAACAAGAACAAACAACAACACATATTAATAAAAACTATTTCCACAACGATATTTCAAATGATAAAGATAGAAATCTTTTATTGGAAAGAATTATTAAAGATTATGAACAAAATAATCTTTCTTCTTCACCATCATCACCGGAAATTTTATCTAAATGTAATTCAAGAGATTCATTATCATCTTTAATTACTACAAATTCTGATCATTTATTATCAATTAATAAGAAAAAATATATTCTAAACGATACTTCTTCATATTCTCATCATACCACCCAAACTAATAATATTCCCTTTAATAATAATGCTATTACTACTACTACTCAATATTCTAAACAAACAAATTTTTTAAAACCATCAATGGTTTTCACTGGTTATCAAATCTCAGGTTATAAAAGATATCAAGTAACAGTGACATTAAAGACAGTAAATTTCCCATCTCATAATACTAATACAAATGTCTCGACTCCACATATGACAGGATTTCTTTCAATTAAAGGGTTAACACATAATCATGAAGAAATTTCTACATTTTTTGAATCATTTGCTGTTACTGATAATAACTTTGGATTTTTATCATCTTCTTGGAATCATGATCTTGATTTAACTTCATTTGATATTAATGATATGGAACATTGGTTAAATTTCCCTGCTTTTAAAGAAATGTTTCAAATTGATCAATTTAATTCTTCAAAATTTACACAACAACAACAAAATATACCAAATTATATTAAAGATTATTTAAATGAAAGATATATTTTTATGAGATGGAAGGAGAAATTTTTAATTGAAGATCCGGAAATGGCTTCAATTGAAGGTGCATCATTTGATGGTTATTATTATGTTGTACATGATCAATTTACAGGTAATATTCAAGGGTTTTATTATCATAAAGATGCTGAAAGATTTCAACAATTAGAATTATTACCATATGCTAAGATACCTGGTAATTCATCTCATGAGTTTGCTTAAATTGAATTTAAACTCATTTATATATAGACATAAACATCTCTTTTTAATAATATAAATATAGACACATATTATAATTTAATAATTTAATAATTTAATAATTTAATAATGTACAATGGGTTGAAATTAAATAAATAAATATAGACACGTATATTTACAATAGAAAATAATAATAATAATAACAATAAATTTAATGTATATACTGTGTTAGTTGGAATGTCTCTCTATCAATGAAAAAATATGAAGTTCAGTTATAATAAAATGCAGAAGTATAATGTGACAAAAAATGGTGTAATGAAATTAACCCATTAGTCTTAATGCAAATTCAAATGTAACAAATGTAGCAGCATTAGCTGGAGATGCTCTTAATAAAGTTGGTACAAACCCTTTAAAGAATGCACCAGCACCTTCTTTAGCATAAAGATTTTTTGCAACTTTAACCATTGAATTTTTGAATACTGGATCACGTAATTTATCAGTTTGAATAACAGATTTAATAACATCTAATGGATAAATACTTATCCAAAGCACGGTACCAGCAATACCACCATAAGTACAAAGTTTCCATGCAGGTAATTCAGATCTTAATTGACCCTTTTTCAATTCATGTTGAATCATTGCTTCATAAGCTAAGAAATAACAACCAAGACCATGACCTGCTCTTAACATCATCACAGGTAAACCTCTCATTAAACTACGTTGTTTAACTAATTTTGTAATACAATCAATTGGACCTTTAAATTCTCTATTTGCACCAGAAGATTTCTGTGTTTGTAATCTAATTCTAACATGTTCAATTGGTGATGATAAGAATGAATTAACTAACCCACCAGTCATACCACAAACATAATATTGTGGTAATGATAATGGTAAACCATGATTTTTCTTATAGAAGAATCTTTTCATTGCTTCATTAACACCAAATTGTACAGATACACAAATCCCCACCCCAACTAATGGAGTTAAAGTACCTTTATAAAAGGCTAATGGACCTTCATTTTTCACTAAAGAACGAACCACATCTAACAAAGTAGTACCAGATTTTGAAGTTTGTAAACGAACTTTTGTAGTATCAAATGGTTGACCAACAAGAACTTGTGCAATACCACCAGACGTACCTGCTAAGATATCTTTTGCAATTCTTAATGGAGAAGATTTATTCTTATCAGCTACTAAGTCAGAAGTTGTGGATTGAAAAGTGTCTAAATTTTCTGGAGTAATTAAAGGGCCTGCCTTAGTCATATTTGTTGAGAATAGTAGGGTATATTGATTGGATATTGCTTGTCAATAAGAGAGAGAGAGAGAGACAGATAATAAATGGAAGTTGTGAGAGCGGGAATTAAAGTACGGACAAGAAACAAACGGCAAGTTATTAGAATTCGATATTCTTACAAGGATCGATTATATATAAGATGTAACATTATTCCATTCCAAACAAGTAGAGATTCGTTATGGCTTACAATAATAATATAATAATATAATAATATAATAGTGTCACGAAGTGCCTCGAGAACTGAAAATTTTTTGAGTGAAATAAATTTTTTCGTTTTTTTTTCGCAAAGAGTCATACAATAATAATAGCGGCAGAGAAAACAACAAATAAGATTGGGATATGGATAGATAAGAAGATACTGGACATTGAGTTGGAGAGATTGTTTGCAATATTGCACGAGCTTACTTATATATGATTGTACTGGGAGTGGGGTGGTTGTGTTTTCTACATTTACATTTACAAAACTACTTTCACAACTTGGTGCACGTGGAGTGAGATAATTGTATTATTATTGTTGTGTTCTATTACCATTTGATGCACATGGGGACATTAACTTATTCTCTATTATAGTGTGTTGACCCCGCTAATTCATACTCTGTTCTTGACACTTCTGTACAGTTCTACTAAGCCTACTGTAATTGTAATGTAATGTTCACTTGCTATATGACATTACAACAATCATACATATATTGTAATACCTTCGTTCTTGCTAATTTATGATCTTATTATTGATATTTCCGATGAGTACTTTTTTTTTTCGTTCCTTTCTAAATATTTCAATTGCAAAAAATATTACATAAATAAAGAGACAGAATCCATCGTTGTTGGTTCATATATACTATATTTATATATTTATCAACTCAACAACCCAATCACAATATGGCTAAAGTACAAGATCAAGTTAAGATTCCAAGAATTCAACAAATTGATGCAAATTTATCAAAACCCATTGATTCTGATGCACCACCATCAATTTTTCAAACAAATTTAAAACCAGAATATGCTACAGCTGCATTAAATTTATCTGTTGATTTTATAAAACAAAGACAATCAATTGCAAATCAATATGTTTTATGGCATCCATTTGTTTTATCAAGTATTTTATTAATTATTTCTATTATTTGGATCCCTAAATTAACATATCCTCACGGTTTCAAATCTTTAACACAATGGGTCTATCATTTATTCTTATTAAACAAGACACAAATCTTCACTATTATTATCACCGCTACAATGTTAATTTCATTAATTTTTACAAGTTTATCACGTTTAATTGAAGCAACCTATAGATCACAAATTGATTCAATTGTGAAACAAAATGGTGAACCAATTTTCAATATTAAATTAAATGCCTTAGCAAATAATAAAACTGAAGGTCATAAAATTGATTTAGAAAATACAAATATTATTGTTTATAGAAATACTCCAATTGCTTTAATTTCAATTAATGAATCTACAATTTTATCTAATGAAGATTCAATTACAATGACAATAAATGCATTAGGTTGTAGAAAAGTTTATTTAAAATCTGGACTTTTAAATGATTTAATTGATTGGGCAATGATTCGTACAGAAAAATTAAATAATGGTAAAAAACCACATTGTAAATTAATTATTGAAGTGGAATCATTTGATACAAATTTACAAACTACATTAGCTTCAAAGGGGTTTAAATGTTTTTCTAGATCAAGATTAGATACAAATAGAATTCTTGGTGGTTTGTTTGGTATTAAGAAAGAATTATGGGGGGTTCAATTCCATATTGATAATGATAAGAAGAAATAAAGATCTATATAATATAATATAATACAATAAAAAATGAATAAAAGATTGAATATTTTATATTTTTTTTTGTTATAACTTTCTATAAAGTAAACATATATAATAATAATAATAGAAGTTATATAAAGGGTATCATTATTTTACGAACTATAATAAATATTTTTTGAAATTGAAAATTATCTAATAAAAGATAATTTCAACAGAACCAGAAATGACAGAAACTGTACAACCATCAGAAGAAGAAATGTGACCATTTTCATATGAACAATCACCACCAGATAAATTATCACCTTTAAATTTAATATTAAAATTAGCAGAATCACCATTATTTGGATTTGGAATTAAAGAAAGATAAGTTTCACCATTTGTTTGACCGGCACCAATGACTAATGGAGCCCAATTACCCACACCTGATGAAGAATCACCCCAAATACAACCATCTTCTTTAGAGACACCAGCATTGTTTACGTAATATTGAGCAGAAGTTGATTTACCACCCCATTGATAATAAGTATCTTGATTGACAACAGCTAATGGTTGAGAACCACCTTGAGACACTACGGTTGGAATATTCATATTTTCAGAACCTGGATAATCAGTTCTACAAAGAGCAATTTGACCCTTTGAACCATTATTAACCACAGAGACATTACCACCAGTAGATTCACATAAATCTGAATTATCTTTATTTGTTCTGTATAAATAACCATCTTTACATAAAAGACCACCTAATGAAGCACCATTAGCTGGTTGATTTGATGGCCATTGGGTCTTAACTTGACCAACATCACATGCATAAGAACAATACATACCATCTTCACATGAGGTAACACTTTGCCCATTTGAATCTTGAATTGATGACCAACCGCCTAAACCGATCCAGGTTAAGTCAAGGACACCTGAGACAGAACCAATAAAATCGGAACATTTAATCTTACCATCTTGGAAAGAATCACTGCCTTTAGAAGCACTAGAATCATCATCATTAGATGCAGGAGTAGAAGTAGCAATTGGAGATAATGTTGTAGTATCTTTACCACCTTGTAAAGTAGCAGTAGCAATTTCTTGTTGAGTAGCAGAAGTTGCAGGTGGAATAACCACATTACCATCTTGATTAATATATTCAGTGACAACAACAACATCATCTCTTTTATTTGGATGTTGATCTTGATGTTGACGAGAAATATCATTTGGTACAGCTAAGACAGCTGGAACCAATGAAGAGGAAAATAATAAAGTTGAGAATTTCATAATTGATTTTGAGAGAGTGTATAAAAGTTAGTTAGTTAGTTTTAAATGAGTGTAATAAGACTTAAATGATTATAATAGAAAAGATAATTTCTAATAATTGGAATAATAATATAATATATTTTAAAGTGAATGAAAGAATATAATCAGTCTTGTTTTTTTTTTTGGATAATTGATTTATTGGTTATATTTGTAATTACAAGATAAGGAAGATAATAGTTTGGCATGAAGTGTAATGGGTTCTTATATAATTTTGAAAGTTAGTTATTTTCTAATACATTTCGACGACGACATAAGGGAAGAGAATTTAATAAATTCTCGAATGACGAATAAGCCCATTCCTAATTAATCATTGTAATAATATTATTATCCCGTAATTGTCTTTCAAATACACATACTAAAATTTTCCTTTGAGAAAGAATCCTTTAGAAAACCCTTTGTGTTACAACTTTAATTTAATATAATAAATAGTTCCAGCCCACTTTCTAATAGCATAGAAAAAGAAACGTCCATCCGAAATAATAATCTGTTTGAAATAATAATAATAATAATAATACAATATAATATAATCATACAATACAATAATAATGGAAAGCAAGGGTGTCCCAAAATGGCAATCTCTGTATCAGATTGCCAGATCTGGAACTGCAATAACTGTGATTGTTAAGGGGAGATAATAGAAGGAAATCTTGTTTTGTGACAATACAAGATTATGCTGTTTGCAGTGGGGTCTTGAATATATTGGGAGGGGGTGTAAAAAGAAAAGAGCGGCAGGCGGGCCCAGAACCACTTGGGTTTCCCGAAACGGAAGTCCAAGTGGATTCCAGATCCGGGATTTCCGCTTTGGGAAGCGTCGTCGAGTTCCCGCCCCGAACTGTCCCAAAACGGAAGGGCAAGTGGTTCTGGCCAAGTCGAGCATAATACAATAACAGCAATGTAGTGATATAACTAGGGAATACCCCTTTGGGACAGCCACCCCCCACTTACCGCATTGGGCACACTTACCGTATTGGGCACACTGGACCATAAACCACAGACAAACGGCAGTGTTTAAAAATTGTTTCAAATAAAGTAAAAAGTGTAAATAATGCTTATTTTAATACTGCAACAAATGTTTAAACCATTAAACGTTTCATGTTAAAACACAAATACGTTCAATATAGTCTAGACACAAATGATACATTTATCGCAAAAGGGAAAAACAAAGAAAGTAATTAGTCTAGACTTGTTGTCCCCTTAATTCAAATTTTAATTCAACATTTAACTCAAATTTTAATTAAGATATCAATTCATAATATATCTGTAAACGTAAACAAGTATCATTATGAAATCATAATTCCCATTTAGATCAAATCTACCCTTAAATTCTTTATCTTATTCCGTTATAGAGTGGATTACGCGTCTTTTTCACTTTATTTAATTTTTCTTGATGTAATTTTTTTTCCTTCTTAAACTTTTTTTTAACGCGTTTTTGAAATCTTTATTTAATTAATTAGTAGTGATACAAACTATCAACACAACAACATAACAACACAACAACACAATCAATAATGTCTATTGTATCATTATTGGGTATTAAAGTATTAAATAATCCAGCTAAATTTACAGATTCATATGAATTTGAAATTACATTTGAATGTTTAGAACCATTACAAAAAGATCTTGAATGGAAGTTAACATATGTTGGATCATCAAGATCATTAGAACATGATCAAGAATTAGATTCAATCCTAGTGGGACCTGTCCCCGTTGGTGTTAATAAATTTGTATTTTCTGCAGACCCACCAAGTGCAGAGTTGATTCCAGCAAGTGAATTGATCTCTGTCACAGTTATATTATTAAGTTGTTCATATGATGGTAAAGAATTCGTTAGAGTTGGTTATTATGTAAATAATGAATATGATTCAGAAGAATTAAGAGAAAATCCTCCGGTAAAAGTTCAAGTAGATCATATTGTAAGAAATATCCTGGCTGAAAAACCAAGAGTAACAAGATTTAATATTGTTTGGGATAATGATAATGAAAGTGAAATGTATCCACCTGAACAACCAAATGTTGATGATGAGGAAGATGACGATGATGATGATGATGAGGAGGAGGAAGAAGATGGGGAAGAGGAAGAATTAAATGAAGAAGAAGAAGAAGAAGCTGCATTAGAAAAGGAAGAAGAAGAAGAGGAGGAAGACGAAGAAGAGGAGGAAGACGAAGATGAAGAAGATGAGAATGGTGAAATCGATTTAGAAGCTGAAGATGATGAAGATGATTTGGAAGAGGAAGAAGAAGCGGAAGAAGAAGCTGAAGAAGAAGAAGAAGAAGAACAAGAAAAGTCTTCTAAACATACAATAACAACTGAAGAACAAAATCAATCTTTAAAAAAACAAAAGACTGATAACTCTATAATAGATCAACAACAAGATATGCCACTAACACCAAAGGATGAAGCAACAACTTCTACCGTTGTATAATAATATATTGAAAAAAATAATATCTTTAACTTATATCTCATTAACTTTATTATTTTGAATCAATCAATAAGCTTTTGCAGAAAATTAAATCCATCGCTGATTCAAATTTCAAAATTTCAAAATATATTAATTGTTGTATACTGAAACTTAAACAGATAAATAACTAAATAAATACAAACACAAGACTCACATAGATCTAACAGTTGGATAATCTGCATATACATATAAATATATATATATCCATTAATCAAAAACAAAATTTAATTTTGACTGTGTGTTTTTCCATCCACTTTCCATGAACACTTTTGACATTTTATAAAAGTCATCGTAATGTCAAATAATGATTCAAATAATACATTCAAACAAACAAATAATAATAAAAAAATCATATCAAACACAGGTTCAACTCTTTCTAATATTGGGAAATCAATATCATTAACTGCACAAGCTCTGGTGAGTACTCCAGATATAAATGATACAATTTTCTCTTCAAAGGGTCCCTACAACAAAGTAATGTCCTCTACTTTAAAACAATCAAAGGATAAAGGTTTATATCCAAATCATGTAAATATAATTAAAAATAATAATAATAGCGATCAACAAGGGATCATACAACCAAGTAATCAATATTTTAAAAATAATCTCATTAATGAAAGGAAAACTTTCCAATTATTATCATATATTAATGATTATATGTTGAATGATATTAACTATTCAAACACGAAGATCAATAGTAAGAATGGAAGATCATTGATTACAACTGGGAACGCATCCACCACAGAAACAGAACCTTCTATACCGTCATTATATCAAGGATTTCAAACTTTATCTTTATCCAATGAAAATAATGAAAACACAAAATTATTGAAAGATGAGATTTCATCAACACAGGATATAATAAATGATTCAAATTTAATTGAAAAATCATTTTCAATACCATTTTTAAAACAATTTGAATCTAAGATGATTGAACAATTAAATAAATATGAGATTAAAAAAAATATAACAATATCAGAAATTGAAAATATTGATAATAAGATTGATACTTTAAAATTTAGAAGAAATTTATTATTTAATAATATTGCATCATTAGAAGAGAAAGAATTAACCATTGAAAATGATTTGTCTCTGGTAAAAGATAGAATCTTATCATTAAATGATATAAATGATCAATCATATCATGAAAGGGACACTTCAATACACTTTGATGGTGAAAATGATGAATATATTGATAATTCTAGATCAATTAATAAAACAGAAATCTTATCACAAGATTTAAGGAAAACTACAACAAGAATATCTACAATAAGTAATGACTTGACTAATAACACCTCAACTGTTGATATGACAAATATTTCAGAATTTATAGATTATAAAGATATTAATTCTGCTAGAAATTTAAATAAGTTCTTTCAACAAAGAAATAAAAAAATCATGAAAATTGCCCCCACTTTACATCAATATTTTGATTCAGGTAGTGAAATATCTTCATTTAATAATATCCATACCACACCAGTTTCAACATTCCAATTTGACTTACCCTTTGGCCATTTTTGTTCTTCTAGTTTTGATAATCCTGAAATTAAAATATGGGATTTATCCAAAGATGTTCAAATTGGTAAACTCTTAGGTCATGAAAATACCGTAAGTTGCATGGAATTAGATAAATCTTACAACATGTTGGTATCGGGAAGTAAAGATTCTACTTTGAAGATGTGGGATTTAAATAAAACAATTCATACATTCAATCAACCTTCATATTCTGATTCCAATTCTTGTATTTACAGTTTTAATGAACATATGGATACCGTCACAAATGTTAGTATAAATTCTAATTATATGGTCAGTGGATCTCAAGATTCTACAATAAGACAGTGGGATCTTCATTCTGGTAAATGTATACAAATCTTAGATTTAATGTCTAACGATACTATAAATTTATTCAATCAATCTAATAACTCCACCCAAACTGTAAATAATATTGAAATTCCTAAAATTGGTGGGTTACAAAGTTTTGATGTTGCATTAGCTACAGGTACAAATGATGGAATTGTAAGATTATGGGATTTAAGAAGTGGTGAAATTGTTCGATCTTTAACTGGCCATTCAAATGCCATATCTTGTCTCAAATTTGACCTTCAAAATATCATTACTGGATCATTAGATCAAACTGTTAGAACGTGGGATTTAAGAATGGGATCATCTGTCAATTTATTAGAATATGATGCACCAATATTATCACTTGATTTTGACTCCAAAAATATCGTCATAGCAGATGGTTCTTCACAAGTTCAAATATATGACCGTCTTAAAGATGAACAGAAGAAATGCGGTGATCAAGATGCTTTGCTACAGAATATCAATCTTGTCCAATATTCTGATAATTATCTAGTTGGAAGTAGATTGGATGGTAGTGTACATACATGGGCAATTTAATAGGCCGTATAATTCCATAACAAACATGTACATACAAGTAGCATACACATAACCTCTATATTACAAAAAATAGTTTATATTCCATATAGCATTACATAAAAAAAAAAATTAAATAGTGATAAACTAGTCAAGTTAAACTTTTTTTCTCTTTACTATAAAAAAAATTTATCATTACTTTAATATATAAACAAATGGGGGGAGGCGTAATAAATAATTAAATAATTACATTTTAAAGAAATAAAGTCATACGTAATCAGTTGTCTTGTTTACTCAATTGTTGTTCATACTTTTGACATTTCTGATTTAATTTGAAAATATGATTTCTGTATAAATCAGTAACGGATTCTAGCTCAGTAATCTTCGCCTTCAATCTTATAATTTCTTCCTCGTGTCGCAATCTATCCTCAAAGGAATATTCTTTTATCATATTTTCTGTTGTGTCTACCGATAATTTTCTTCTTGAATTTTGTTTACTGGTCTTATCAGAAGAATTATTTTTTCGAAGATTACCAGAGGCATTATTTTCTGGTTGCACAGGGCTTAACAAAGCTTGCGATATACTTTGGATTGTAGAAGAATGTTGTTGTGGCAATTGTGGCGGCGAACCCATTTGAAAAAATTGATCAGATCTATTCTCTGAAGATTCTGAAGATCCAGGTAATTGATTATTATAAATAACATTATTATTTATTTGATTGCTCATCACAGGGCCAAACTGAGGATCCTTATGTAATGGGTCTATTGGAACGTTCGATGGCATACGTTGAGCATTTTGCAAAGGAGATGTCATAGCAGAAGAACTTCTTGTGCTAAATTGTTGTACATTATTAACAGAGGTCATAGGTTGTTGTTGTTGTTGTTTCATGACAACGGGTATATGGTCATTAGGCAAGAATGAACCTGGAATAGTTTGTAATCCATTGTTCATTCCTGGTGGGGGAGATATAGGTTGTGGCATGCCACTCGTATTCACATGATTGGGGTCATTACTATTACTATTATTAGTATTATTATTAGAGTTCTCTACAGGACGGCCATTAGGATCAATATTTGTTAGTAGAGAAGATAATCCTGGAAGTTGGGATGAAACATTTACGATACCAGGATTTGGTGTAGAATTATTACGTGCTCTTGCATTATCTAACATTGCAGTATTAGGAATATTGTAAGATACAGGTGGTTGATTCTGTGGAATATTTGAGTTTTTTACATTATTGTTGATAATGTTATTACTATTATTGCTAGTTACAATCTGTGAATCACTCACATTTAAGATTTGTTCTCCTTTTTGTAATGTATTTGATTCAGGAATATGTGGACTTAAAGATTTAACCCTTTTATGACCATCATCATAATTATTTAAATGGAAAGACCCTATAAGTGAGCCACTTTTTCTCTTTTTATCGTGAGATGAACCACTATCCTTTTTAATTTTGTGGAATTCAGCGCCATTATTCTCTGAATTCGAATTGTTTTTTCTGTTTCTTGGTTTTATGACATTTGTCTTCAAACTAATAGGTCTTGGTCTACCGTGCAATTTTAAAAATAATCCACATGCATTGCACAGAACCGCACCATTCTCGTCACGCCTCCATAATGGGGTAGTAGAAGTCATACAATTCCTACAAACAGGAACATTTAGGACACTTACTAACCCGCTAGGTCCAGTATTTCTAAAAACTATTTTGCCATTTGAAGTGGTGGAAGTAGGAGAAATTGGAGGATCATTCTCATCAACCAATTTAGAACTGTCATCATTCTTTATTTGGTTATCTTTGTTGTCATTATTATCACTTGTATTCTTGTCTTCAATTTTATTAGATTCATCTTCGGGTGGTGCACTTACTTCTGTCTTTATAGATTGAGAGTTTACCTCAGTATTTCGTATTTTTGGCTCCGCAGGATTGCTATTTATAGATGCTGTTTGTTGTTCCATATTTATCAATCTTTCTCGAAGGTTTATGTGTTATATTCGTCAAATTAAGAAACCAGCTTATTAAAAGAACACACTTTAATATTTCAAATCCCGAAACAAGAATTTCTTTAAATACTTTTTGTTTATTTCTTCAAACCTTAATGTTGGAATTATCAAACTTTGATATATTATTAATCTAGGAATATATAATGTTAGTCACTGTTTCTATCAAACCTCTTTAAAAACATCTAATATATCTTTAATTAGGAATTTAAAGGTTTATTCAATTGGTTTTGTTTCATTTACTCATCAAGTTCCTGCATTAGTTTTCGGTATTTTATGTCAGGTCGCTTCGGACGATATTCCATATGACGTTTTATGGCAGTTATTATAGTAAGTTGATATTACTACAAATAAGAAGAATAATACAAGCAAGTAATGGTAGGTTGATATTCAGTTTCCACTAAAAAATCCTCCTAACGGCAACATTATAAATTAATTAAAAAAGAAACTTATTTTTTGAAATAATATTAGTTTTTATTCTTTTATAAGAGGTATAATACATGCATTATATAGTACAAAAGTCTCACTTCTATTGATTGTTTATATATGTATAGCCTATCAATCTAAATATCTGTCGAATGGTTCACCTAAGACATTTTCAACCACTCTGACCAACCCAGTTCTGACTTCATATTCAACTTCTTCATCATCATCTTCTAATAATTCAGCAATAGTTGGCACCAATTGTGGTAATAATAATAACCAGCTTTCACCAACCTTAGAATAAATCAATTTAACACTTCTAACAGCCCATAATTTTTCAGTAGAGGAACAAGTAGCCTTCATATGACTAGCTAATAATTTGTTCATGGTTTGGTTATGTTCTTCAACACCATTGTTGTTGGCAGCAAGAGAGCTGATAGCTTTGACTAAGTATTTACCGATTGGGTTTTCGATAACAGTTAATTGGTTAACTAACGGTTCACAGATTAATTCAAATCTAGAGGTAGATTTCCAATATTCATCTTTATCATATTTGAATGATGAAACTAAGGAGTTTAAGACTAAACGGTGTAAGTTGATATCAACAACATCCTTGTTAATGAACTTAAGTAATAAGTTATTAGTACTTTCTAATAAGTAAGTGAAATAAGAAGTAATAATACCTCTTAAATTTTCTTGTAACTTGTTGAAGAACTTGAAGAAAGCAATCAACCTTTCAACTTCAGTCATCTTGGTATTATTAACACCTTCACCATCGAAGGCCCATTTCACTAAGATGACAAATAATGGTCTGAATACCTTATCGTTCATTTTCAAAACATAAGCATTAGCAGTTTGGTAAACGGTGGATTCGATTCTACTAATAGTATTGTTATCAAATTCACTGATAGATCTGTACTCGAATAAAGCTAGAACTAATCTAAAGAAAATTGGAGATTGAGAAGTAGCAGACTTCTTGTCGATAGCTTCAACAGTAGCTTCCAAACTACTCAAGAATAATGAAATAGCAATAGAATCACTGCTAGAAGAAATTTGAGACCAGGTTTTGTATAAAACCTTCAAAACTTCCTTCAAATCGATATGTTTGACTACTAATTCAATAACTGATAATCTGGTTGGGACATCAACTTCGTCGGAAAATAAAATGATATCGAAAACATCGGATAAGTTAGAAGTAATAAAACTTGGGATTACTCTTAATAAAGTGGCCATTAATAGTAAAATAGAGATTTGTAAAGCTTGTTTCATGGAATCAGTAGAATTCTTTAATTTGCTGAATAATTGAATGGAAGTTGGTACAATCTTGGCATAGTAAGCAATCGACTTAACACCCATAATCTGAATGCAGTTGTTGATAACAGTTAAAGAAGCAACAATGACTTCATTTGAACTTGATTTTAATTGGTCGATGGCTAAAGTAATGGTTCTAGTAACTAACTTGTCTTCCAATGAAGAATTGAATTTACTAATCAAACCAGATAATGTATTTAACATAACTTGAGCTAAATCAGGAGTTTTTAATTCTTCAGGGATTCTGGTTAATAATGTCTTGATAACCTTGGAAGCGGGAGCAATAGAATCATTAGATTCAGCTTCAAACTTATCGCCAATAACTAAACTGATTTGGTATTTAATATCCTTATTTGGACTCTTAGTCAATAATGGGACAGTACTTTCAATAAAGTCGTTAATTGGCAACATGGTTAAAACGGTGTTTAACATAGCAAATAAGTTACTATTGACATCAGAGGTTTGCTCATTAGAAGCATCGTTGTTGGTCTTACCGTTAAGATTGTATGTCTTGGCTTCGTTGATGAAGGTCAAGATTTGTTCTAAGATAGCACTGAAATTGTTCTTAACATGGGTTGAGACTTCGCTGTCGTTGTGTTTGTCAAGTAATGCAGTGTGAACTCTTAAGCTGAAAGTACCATTAATATTGAAATAATCAGTATCATCATCCTTAATGATCTTGTTGATGTATGAAAAAGTGTGTTGAACAAAAGCAATCAATTCAGCTAACGGCATATTGATAACATCGTTGGAGAAAAGAGTAGTAGAACTTAATTCAGTCTTCAATTCGTTATCACGGGTGGTCTTTAACAACTTAGCAATAAGTTGAAGAAGATCTCTTATACCAGATAATTGATCAGCAACTTCAAAGTGAGTTAAAAGAGATTTAGTGAATTCGACTAAACTCTTAGCTTCACCTAACTTGAAACCATCTAAACAACCAGAATATTGTTGAGAAACCAAAAATAAAAATGGACCAATAGAGGTGGAAGAGCCTAACGCTCCTAATAAAGTTGAGAATAAAGTGACTCTTCTATGTTTTGGAACATGTTGTAAAGCAGTGGTGAAACTCATCAACAAAATCTCGGCTTCGTCAGAGGCATTGGTGTTTTGGTTATTCAATAAAGCAGGGACAACGGTCTTAATTGTCTTTTCGACAACTTGGATAGTGTATGAATCATCTTGACGAATACTATGAGCACCCATAAAGGTGAAAATAGGCATGATGGAGTGCAAAATAATTTCAGAATTCAAAGAGGCTAAAGCACCGACAACAAGTAATAATTTGTTTTGTAATTGTGGGGATGTGGAGTTACGGATGGCAGAAACTAAAATATCAGCCCTGACATTCTTTAGTTCTGTAGTACCAGATTTCTTCATGGACTTAATAGCATTTAATAAACAAGAAGTTAATGTTTCTTGAGCATATAAAACTGGCAAACCACCATCTTGATCTAAAGTTTCAAGATCTGATAATAAAACAAATAAAGATGACAATAATTCAGTTGTGCAGTTGATAGAAGACTTGTCTAAAGTTTCTAAAATGATAGTGATCTTACGTAAATGAACTTCGGCAAGGACAGTGACTTCTTCTTTTTGGAATGCAGACTTAGTGGCTGAAGAATGTCTTCTTCTTCTCTTTGGCAAAGCTTTGGTACCATCATCCGAATTGATTCTGTTTTGAGATAAAATGATGTTAAAAATCTCAGAGGATAAAGGAAGTGACTGTAATAAAGCAATCGAATCATACGAAGGTTCTGATTCCACAGTGGTATCCAATATAGATTGAACAATTTGTAATTGTTGGGAGGCTTTTAAGGAGTCGAAAACAGTAATTAATCTTTCTGAGATAGTGTCAGCAAGAGCTTCGTGTTCAGACTTCAAACCATTTAATGCAAAATCTAACATAAATTGGTTCTTTTCTTTAGTAGAAATTAAATTAACCAAGGCTCTTTCAAAAGATGCAAAATTGGTTTTGTTAAGTTTACATCTTAGTTCCCATGTAGATCTTTCTTCAACATATTTGGTAATTAATGGCTCGAAGATTTGAGCAAATGAACCTTGAGAAATATTAGCCTTTTCCAAGTTATTCAATAAAACTAACTTGGCATATGGAATAGGAATTTGTAATGCTTGATTAGCCCAAAACAAAATGTATACCTTTGAGTTCTTCTTTGGAACCAACAAGTTGGAAATTTCATAGTTGTCTACAACATAATCTTCGAGGAATTTCTTTAACCAATGTGCAGAATCCTTTGGGCTTAATAACGGTAGTATGATGTCATCACCATAAATTTTCTTAGATAAAAAGTAATGTTTAGAGGATGGTCTGTTGGAGATTTGAGATAAAACTTGTCTAACCTTAGCTCTAACATTTTGGGAAACATCATTTAAAGCAACAAGTAAACATGGAACCAAAGTGAAAACATTAGATTCTTTGTCAATATTGTGAAGATATTTACCAATACTGTTCAAAGCAATTAATTTTAATGCAGTTGGGGCTGATGGTGAGATAACAATTCTGGCAAGGAATGTTATTCTAGCTTCTAAAGTAGTTAAGAAGGTGGTTAAAAATTGACCTGGAGAATATTTTCTCCCAACGGCTTCAACAAATAATGACAATAATTTGATGTATTTTTCATCAGCTTCACTCAACAATGATTTATTTTCGGTGTAAATATGAGCGGCATTTTTATCTAAAAATTCTTTGAATGAAGGAATGTCACTGGCTTTACCGACAACCTTTTCAGCATCAAAATTTTCTAGAGCATCAGCAGAATCGTCATGCTTAGTGAATAATGCAGTTGTAAGTCTGATTTCAAAAATTTCTGGAGTAACATTTAAAGATTTCAAACAACTTAAGACTAACTTTTCATTGATGGAAATGAAGTATTCGAACACTTCAGCTAATTGAGTTTTACTTTCTAAGATTTCGGATAAGTTGATTAAATCATTGATCAAATATCTAACTTCGAATTTTTCTAATTTAATAGTCTTTAAAACCTTGACAATAAAAGTTAACTTTTCGTGATCGTATCTGGCGATAGCTCTGATGTATGTGGTGATGAATTTATCAGCTGGAATGGTATCATTTTCTTTTAAGAAATCAACTAAGTATTCTAGTGGGAATCTCTTATCGACAATCTTGTATAACTTAATTGGTAATTGATCGATATTACCTTGACCTCTTAGAGTTTGGAATAACTTGCAAATAGTGGTTAGAGCAGATTTTTTTGCTTCATCAGAATTTAAGTTAGATAAGATAGTTTCAGTAGCAGCTAAGATAATAACTTTCTTCAATGGTAAAGCAGTAGCGAAAACAACTAAGATGGTATGAGCGGCGATCTGACAATCAGTAGAGTTGGAACCTAAAAGCTTAGCAGAAACTTCTAATAAGATTGGAACTAAAGAGTTTAGTTTATCTTCATTGTTAGAATTGAAGGCAATTAAATTGATAAAACAACAAGTGGTGAACAATAATTGGTTGGTATATGTGACGTTTTGTTTTATGCATTTGCTAGTGAAGTTAACGTAAAACTTTAAGAACGCCATGTCGTTAAATAACTTAACGATAGTCAAATTAGTTGGAGCTTTTTCACTTCTAACAAAGTTAGAAAGTGGGGCAAATAATGGAGGTAATTTGACGATGTTTAAAATTCTGCTGAACACTGGTGTTTGGTAATAGTTTAAAGTGGACAATAAGAACATTTCAGCGTTAACAATGTTGATTTGGAAACGACGAACCAACCATTCGGTAGCATGTAAGGTTGGAGCTAA
Organism: Monosporozyma yasuniensis; assembly: GCA_030558655.1. Taxonomy (NCBI): domain Eukaryota; kingdom Fungi; phylum Ascomycota; class Saccharomycetes; order Saccharomycetales; family Saccharomycetaceae; genus Monosporozyma; species Monosporozyma yasuniensis. Next base: position 4,207 of record JAKTQC010000065.1, on the reverse strand, counting down.
ATGCCATTTAGAGGAAGCTAACATAAGGTAGGCGTTAACAGCATTGTCTAAATCTTTGTTTTCTTCAGCAGTTTGAACATTTCTATCAACGGATAATGAAGCTTCAGAGAATAAGGATTTGGTAAAGACAGCAAACTTTGGTTCAATATCAATTAAATCATCCAAAGCCTTGGTAGCATTATCAAAGATTAATTCATAATCTTGAGTAGCTGCAGTCTTTGGATTATAGATTAATGAAGTAGAATGAAGTTTTTGTCTCTTCTTTCTGTCCAAGGCCACAGTGGCATTGTTAGTGGCAACTTGTGCTAATTGGGCACTTAAAGAAGACATTAATGCTAAGTTTTATTTGGATTTGTTGACAATGAGTAAGTGAAAGCTAGTACTCTCTAAACTCTCCCATCTTGTACTTAAAGCTCATCGCATCTTTTATTTATTAGAAATTTTTTCTTCTTTAAAATTTTTTCAGTTTCCGCTTTGGGAATGGACTTCCGTAAAAGGAAAATATTTTCTATTTAGGCTATCAACCCCAGTCCTGGTATGATATATCTAAAGGAATTGTAGAACAAGTAGACCAATCATCTTTTAATTAACATGCAGTTAGTGTTAAATCTGATTGATGTTGGATATTTCTTTATAAACTTGACCGCGATTTGTTACTTTTTAAACTGACAATGAAAGATTCTATTACAGAAAGGTTGGTTCTTTAACAATGTAAAACAGAAAGAAAACGTGGCTGTTAAATTCATAGTTATGAAACTTTATTTTCTTACTTAACTATCTTTATGAATGTTTTGTTGAAATTCCTTTTGGGCGGCTAAAAGAAACTTTCATATTTTGGAGATTTTTAATTTTCCATTAAGAAAGCAATGAGGGATGGAAAAGATAGGGCAAGTTAATAGAAGAACAAGACACAAAAATAAAGGTGCTTTCAAAACTTGAAAATTAAGAATAAGTGGGTTTACGATTAATTGTTTCATTATTTTCATCTAGTTTAAGGTAATATCTGAGTTGGAAGTTCCAATTATCATTCTTCTTTCAAGTAAAATTTGTACCTTTTCAAAAGTATTTTTATTAGAATTTTGATAAAATCAACCCAAATATCTAAAGGTTGAGTTTAGGATTTTAAATTAATAAGATGAGCATTGATAATTTTTCTAGTTCAAATAACAATGAATTTGTACCCCCAGATTTACACTTCCCGCCAAGTTCTATTCCATTAAAGCCAATCGAAACGCGATATTTGCTAATTAGAGCCTTAGGACATGGTTCTTTTGGAACTGTGACACTTGCTAAAGCCCAATTTGATTTAAATTGTTTGTCAAGAGAAGTAGGGTCTCGTCTTACCTTGATGTACCAAGATAAATCATTACCCCAAAACAAAATGACCAAAAATCAAAAATTAGTGGCAATTAAGACCATGGTCACTAGATTGAAAACGTTGCATGATTACAAGAAAGTTAGAGAACTTAAATTTATATTAAGAATGGCACCTAGTCCTTACTTAATACAAATTTTTGAAGTATTTATTGATAATAATAATTTTCAACTACATATAGTTATGGAGTACATGGAACAAAATTTATATCAAATTATGAAGCATAGAAGGCACAAAGTTTTCTCATACCCCTCTTTAAAGTCTATTTTAGCTCAAATCTTGGGTGCAATCAAACATATTCATTCATATGATTTTTATCATAGGGATATTAAACCAGAAAATATTCTTGTCACACCAACTTCCATGTATTATGAAAATAGTGATGATTATCCTGAGAGTTATGTTATAAAATTGGCTGATTTTGGACTTGCAAGAGAGGTTCATAATAGAAAAACATATACTCCTTACGTTTCAACAAGATGGTACAGATCACCAGAAATTTTATTAAGAAATGGGTATTATTCAACACCATTAGATATATGGGCCTTTGGGTGTGTAGCCTTTGAAATGATAACATTTAAACCACTATTTCCAGGGACTAATGAGTTAGACCAAGTTTGGAAAATTTTAGAAGTATTGGGAACACCATATAAGAGTCCAGAGTTTGTTAACTTTAATTCAAGTCCTTTTGGTGGGTTTTGGAAAGATTCTTTGCTGCTTTTAAATAAATTAAACTTAAAATTGCCATTTTCAGAAGGGATTGACATTTTCACTATGGTGTCAAATCCCAGATTAAAAGATCTTGCCGACGTTATTGGTAAGTGTTTAAAATGGGATCCACATGAGAGACCAAATGCAGTAGAATTATCAAAATTTAAATACTTCCAAAACACAGTTGCTCAAAAAGATGTTTGTACTAATTCTAATCAATTCAGTAATATGCAACAAGCAATGTTATTTGCTGGTATAAATCCAACGCCATTCAATGTTGTAAATAAGAATTTAAGAATCGAGGGTAAAAAAGATAATGTTTATTCAAAGGATATGATTCAGAATCCACTGAAAAAACTACATTTTGAGGATTTAAAAGGTAAATTAAATTTAAATTTACAATCCCAACAGGTTGAAGTTACAAACGATGACATTTTGCAAAACCCCTTAGAAGAAAAATTAACTGTTAAAGAATTTTTAAATGAATATCAATGGGAAACTGCAGAAAAGAATAATAATACATTTACTCAAGGAAAAGCTCCTACATTTCAACTTAAAAATATTACAAAGGCTTCAATTAAAACCAATGGTAACAATAAACCTGAGGATTTAAATACAGTTTTGGCAGAACTTTATGAGAGTGAATGTGAAATTGGGTTTGAAGATAATATGGATATTGCTGTAGAGTACCAAAGTGATCTTGAAGCAGACCAAATCGATAACGACTTATCTAATGAGATTGATAGAAACCTTAAGAATAGTTTTATTACAAGGGAAGTTCCAAATGAAGAAATTTCTTCATCAATAAAGAACTCTTTCTTTAATTTTAATGTTAGTGAAAAATTAAGTTTACCTAATCAAGAATCAGAAGACATAAGTGTCACAATTCATCAAGATATGTTTAAAGATTTCTCCGGTGAATTTAATGATGGAATTAATTTTGTTAATACATGTAATGTTGAATACAGTCATGCTGATAATAAAAATAATAATACTAGTAACAATCAAATAACAAATCTTAAAGATACCAATTCATATATGCTATCAAATAATATTCAACAAGAGATTCAACCAAGACATAATGAATTATTAGATAATTCATTTGAATCAAGTTTAAATTTTACACCAAGAAGATATTTACCGGATCCACCTACACATGAACAATTTTTCAATATGGATTCTGATGAAACTGATGAAAACTTGCAAATTTTACCTCAAAGATCATCCAAGAGGAAGGAAGAGAGCCAATTTTTAAGTAATGTTACAAATTAAATGTGGGAAAGGTGGCTAAAAATACCAAGATGTATTAAATGGTAGTAATAATACTACAATTGAGCTAAGAAGTGGATTGAACTCAAAATCAACCATAAAAATTATTTAAATAACTTAAGCATTAAAAATAAATTCATCTAATAATTTTTTATAGTTTGTTCAAAAATTTAATATTTTTTTTAATAAAATTATAAAATTATAAACTTAAAACCCAACACAAGATTGTTTGATTTACTACAGTGTAATATATTAAATATTCCATCCATGGGATAATTGATTTTTTATTCCATATTGTATTAAAAAAAAGATACCATTCTAGATATTTTTTTTTCTTTCTCTTCATTAGAAACAACCATAAGCGCCTATCTTTTCTCGTTTAACAAAATATAAAAGAAGAATTAGTAGAAGAAGCAAGGTGTAATTCAATTTTACACTCTGTCAAGCATATTTGCATTGAAATTAGGCACACCTATACATATAAAAACTGAAAAAAACAGGAGGAAAGTAAGTTAAGCTTAGATCGCTGCTAGGTAAACAGGGATTATGGTTTGATAAACGATAAATTTTTTTTTTACATTATTAAAATCCTACAATAACGGGTGTTGTCTCCGGTGCATGAACGTGAATAACAATAATAACTTATTAAATAAAAAAAACTACATGGTAAATAGAATTGGAATACGTATGATTCGTTTAAATTACACTCTAAGGAGATGAAAAAAACAGAATTACACAATTTATAAATTAATCTCATTTATAATCAAAGCTCATAATCTTCAATTGGTTTACTTTAATTATATATATTAATATTTTATAATTGAGTCGTAAACTAATCGGTAAGTTACCAAA
>JAKTQC010000064.1:0-52423 GCA_030558655.1 Monosporozyma yasuniensis | reverse complement strand
AAATTACTAGATTAAGACAAAAACATACGGCGTAATTATAGTGCATGGACTTTCATAGAGATACAGTGGATATTACCACAAATGGGTCTATCCCTGTCCATATTCCATATTCCAGCAAACAGTTATACAAATGACAGTTCCCAGCAACTATTATTATAATTGTTCCTACATAATTGTGTTGATATAAAAATCTTAGTAGATTAAATTTAAACTAACAGCTAAATAAAATTTTAGAAACATTTAATATGTTTGATATTGTTACAGTTTGAATAAGAAAGCAACTGTGAAATAGTATGTCATTCCTATATTTTTCCTAAATTTTAGTTGTTTTTATTCATTTAGGTCAACTTTTTGATTTCCATTAAGGAACTATTGTAAAAGAGATAATATTTACGGTATTATTTATGTGTATCTATATGTGAATAATAAAACTTGAACACTAGGTGCCATAATTTCCCTGTGTTGTAGATTTGAACAAAAATTAATATACGTTTGTAAAACATATTTTTTATATAAATGTAGAAATATATATCAGACTACAATAATACTTTTTTTGCTTTTTCTTTTTAAGATGAATGATATCATAAGAACTAAAATAAATTAAGGTATAATGTGACTAAAAGATAGAGAATAATAAAACAAAAATGAATTTTGTAAGAGTCCATCTTTCGTTAAATGAAGCCTTACCTTGGTAAGCACCAATTGACAAACCAGATTTAGTCTTGAAAGTAGCAGCCATACTACCACCGTGTTGAGTCACAGCAGTTGGAGCAGCGTTAGTTGGAGCTGGAGTCTTAAAAGTAGCAGCCAAGGAAATATGATCTGGGGAAGCAACAGCAGCACCATTGGAGTTACCATTATCATTGGCAGCAGCAGCACCATTGGAGTTACCATTATCATTGGCAGCAGCAGCACCATTGGAGTTACCATTATTATTGGCAGCAGCAGAAGAACCTTGATTAGAATTATCATCATTACCTGAGGTTTGACCGACAGTTGCTGGAGTTGGTTCAGATGATGGCGAAACAGTGACAGTAGTAAATACAATATCAACTGGGTTAATAGATGGTAATCCACCGTTATTGTTGTTGTTGTTATTGTTGTTATCAGGAGAAGCTGAGGTAATAGTAACAGCAATGTTTGGAACACTACCACCATTGTTATTATTGTTGTTATCAGAAGAAGCTGGAGTAGTAGTAACAGCATTGTTTGGAACACTACCACCATTGTTATTATTGTTGTTATCAGAAGAAGCTGGAGTAGTAGTAACAGCATTGTTTGGAACACTACCACCATTGTTATTCTTTTCAATTGAAGTTGAAGTGACACCAGACACATCCCCAGTTGGAGCAGTAGAGTTACCGTAGTAGACTCTGTGGATACTGGAGCTTTGACCATTATTGGCAACTGGGGTTTCGACTAAAACAACAACACCGGGTGTGGCAACACCATCAGCACCAGTAGATGTGGTGGTATAAGTGCTGGTGATTGGAGCAGTAACACTCTTGGCGGTAGTAACATGCAAAGTAGTTAAGCTTGTGACAGGAGTTGGGGTTTCAACCAAGACAATAACACCCGAAGTGGCAACACCATCGGTACCAGTTATAGTAGTGATGAAAGTGGTTGTAGTGGTCTGAGCAACTTGGAATCCAGTGGTTAGGTAGAAGGTTGGTAAATCTTGGCTAGCCTTAGAAACTGGGGTCTCGACCACAACAACGACAGCTGGGGTGGTGGAACCATCGGTACCAGTGATGGTAGTGGTGTAGGTGCTGGTAACTGGGGCAGTAACACTCTTAGCAACAGTGGTTTGTAAGGTGGCTAAGGACGATGGAGTCTCGACTAAGACAACAACTTCAGTCGTGGCAACACCATTGGAATCAGTGCTGGTGGTAGTATAAGTTGAGGTGGTTAAGGCAGTGAAGGAACCAGTAGTGGTGGCGGTGACTGTAGATAGAGCTGGGGTCTCAACTACGACAACGACAGCTGGGGTGGTGGAACCATCGGTACCAGTGATGGTAGTGGTGTAGGTGCTGGTAACTGGGGCAGTAACACTCTTAGCAACAGTGGTTTGTAAGGTGGCTAAGGACGATGGAGTCTCGACTAAGACAACAACTTCAGTCGTGGCAACACCATTGGAATCAGTGCTGGTGGTAGTATAAGTTGAGGTGGTTAAGGCAGTGAAGGAACCAGTAGTGGTGGCAGTCACAGTGGATAAGATTGGAGATTCAACTAACACAACAACTTCAGTCGTGGCAACACCATTAGAATCAGTGCTGGTGGTAGTATAAGTTGAGGTGGTTAAAGCAGTAAACTTACCAGTAGTGGTGGCAGTCACAGTAGATAGAGCTGGGGTTTCGATTAAAACAACGACTTCAGTGGTGGCAGCACCATCCTCACCGACGGACTTAGTGGTGTAGGTGGTAGTGGCCAAAGCAGTGAAGGAACCAGTAGTGGTGGCAGTCACAGTGGATAAGATTGGAGATTCAACTAACACAACAACTTCAGTCGTGGCAACACCATTAGAATCAGTGCTGGTGGTAGTATAAGTTGAGGTGGTTAAAGCAGTAAACTTACCAGTAGTGGTGGCAGTCACAGTAGATAGAGCTGGGGTTTCGATTAAAACAACGACTTCAGTGGTGGCAGCACCATCCTCACCGACGGACTTAGTGGTGTAGGTGGTAGTGGCCAAAGCAGTGAAGGAACCAGTAGTGGTGGCAGTCACAGTGGATAAGATTGGAGATTCAACTAACACAACAACTTCAGTCGTGGCAACACCATTGGAATCAGTGCTGGTGGTAGTATAAGTTGAGGTGGTTAAAGCAGTAAACTTACCAGTAGTGGTGGCAGTCACGGTAGGTAAAGGTGGCATTTCAACAAGAATAACAGTATCGGCAGTTTGTAAACCATCATTACCAACATTGGTTGTTGTTAATGTAGTTGTAGTAATGGCAGTGACATCAGTGTAAGTTGTAGAGGTTATTATTCCGGTAGTAACTGGGAAAGGGTTAGCGACATAAATTAATTCAGTGACTACGATATGATCATCTTGGGTCATTGTAGTAGTATACCCAGTACTGAAAGTAGTTTGAGATTTTAAACTTCTCATTGTGGAAACTGTGGTTTGTACCACTTGTGTAGTTGTTGTGGTGTATGTAGTGAATGAATATGATACTGGAATTGGATCACAAACAGCTTTTAAATTTTCGGTACTAGAATAAACAGAAGTACCAATATTATTATCCACCGTACCATCTGGAAGTGTCACTATTAATTGATTTTGGGCTCTCATGAAAACATTCACGAAATAAATCTTAATTGGATAAACTTTGTTGGCTTCTAAATAAAGTTCTTTGATAGTTGGAGCACCACTGGCATATTGGTTTGTCACAACAGCATCAGTACCATTTTGACCAACAGTTTGTGTACAACAATCAAAGGCAGAACCGGCACCAATAAAAATAATACCAGCATCATCAACTAAATAAGAAAGTTTGTATAAACCTGTTTGAGGAGCAATATAATAACCTGTAAATTCAATAGAGAAATTTTCTGGATTAATAGTTGGAGCAAACGGAAGAACATGATCCATATTTTGGTACCAAATACCGGTATTGTTATAAACCTCAAAAAATGGATTAGTGATACCAGTAAGAGTTGGACCTTTTTGTAAAACATCCCTATAACCACCGCTTAAAAATCCTAGGTCTTTAGAAAGTTCACCATTAAAGAATGGGTAATCATAGAATTGAGCATTGAAACCGGGTTGTTGACCATCCATTGGATGACAGGCAGCTGGACTTAACCCACCTAACACTACATTTGTTAGTGTTGATAAAAATATAAGTAGTAAAGAATAATGATTTGTAGAAAACATGGTCATAATTCAATCAATTTGTTGTACTAGAAAAATATCTGATTTGATATGGTTTGTCTCTTACATGAGACGAAGGAAACAAAAAATATCAGCATGATAAGATGAGAAAGCATGTTCTTATATATTACACGAAACTCACAGATATTAGAACAAACCATACTATTTCGTCGACACACATACAATTAAAAAGAGCTATTGTCAGGCCTGGGAACTATAGATGATAATGAACAGATCCATGAAGTGCGAAATGGCCGATGTAATTCTGATGTAAACAATTGAAAAAAAAAATAAACGTTTTCTTGGCTTCGTTAGGATTTACCATAAAACTTGTAATTTGGTTTAATTATTAATTGTTTATCATAAGAAAAGATATTATAAATAATAATAGAAATACAAAGTCAGATATCTAGACCCTTTTGTTAGGAAGTATTTCTAATAACAGGCACCTGTGATATTAAAAAATGATTTTCCTTTTGCATTTGCTATTGTATTTTTGAAAATCTAAATGATAAAACATTGGAATGAAAACAGTGTATGTGAGACCTTGCAGCGATTTTGTAATCGTTTGGAAGACGTGGATTCAAGGCAAAATGGGATCTAGAGGGACGCTTTACCCTGTAAAAAACAGTAGAAGCGATTCTATTTATTGTTTTCTTAAGGTGTTTTTTATGTCCATTGGCAAAGTTTATGAAATTCAACCGATAAAAACATACATTCAATGATAAAAAATATTGTTTTTCAAGATGATCTGCAAGACACTCACTTTTCTTCTTGTCACGCAACGTGAAAAGCCATCTCAATGGAAAACGCTTCAAGTTTAATCGGAATATCTTGACAACCAATTCACTACAAGCCATTGTTTTGTTGCCTAATTTCTTGAATAAACAATGGTCCATTGTTGACTAACGTGTTGTAATTTTTTTGGTAATTAAAGCCTTTCTTAAGTAACAATACCAACTAAATTTTTTTCCAAAATAAAGCATCTTAAAGCGGGAATTGCTTCTTTCACAATAAATTTGTGATCGAGTTCTCAGTGAAAACTTCAAATAAAATATCTCAAAAGTATTGTAATTTAATTGTTCTACACGAGAAGTTGCAGTCGTTTTGGGTGTAACAAGGGGGATCCCATTGTTAGATAAGATGGGGTTTGAAATATTTTTCATATTTTACAGAATTAAGCTTCCACTTATTAATGGCGGTAAAAAAGAAGTTTTATGCAGTAAACTTTCTATTATCAGTTTTTAATAATAGAATTAGTACCTCATTTTCTTCTTTTACTAACACTATTTTAAAAAATTTGTAGTGGCTTACAATCGTTAATAATGAGGCCTCTTCTCCTCTTTTAAAATAACCGGTTTTTTAAATAAAACCAAGTCTAATTACAATTTCTTAAATGAGGAGCTACCCTTGGAGCTCTAGATTTTCTTCTTTTTGAGGGATCTAAGTATTATTCTTTCCTAGTCTGGTAGTTTTATAGAAAATCCTTTTTTATTTGCCGGTTAATTAGATATTTCAATGAAGCATATCTGCTGATATTTCCATTTTGGTGGTCAATAATTCCTCTTGCATATTGGGGCCTGATTGTTTTATGGGATTTATTAAAGTTATTACAGGCACCTAACTTATTATTGTCTCCTTATTTTACTATTTTTATTTCTTTGCCAAGGTGAATTTTAATTTCTTATTAAATTGAGAGGAGAATGAGCATTTGATGCAATAATTGAATCACATTTTTCAAAATTAGGTTCAATTACTCATATTTTTGTCTTCCACTTCCAATTTCTTTTTTATTGTGAAATTATACCTCTTTGGGGGATGGCAATAATTATTGCGGTTTAGTCTATTCTGCAGGAGGTAATTACGAATCTTAGAATTTCAAGATGTGGTGAGTAATCGTAAAATTTACCATTAACAAGTTTAACTTGGAAAATAGTGTATTTCTTTTCAAAGTTAATCATGAAAGAAAATGTTGATAAAATGGGGAATTAATATTTGAATTATTGGATTCAGACATTCTAAATTAGTGTTATATGAGTTTTATTATTAGATTTTGTGTATGTATGACTATTAAGTCTTCTTGGTTATATGGAAAGTATAGAAAATAAATAAGATAAATAAAATATATCAAAGTGATATCAAGGGGGAAATATAAATGAGAATTGAAATGTCTTGCCTTTAAATATGAACTCTCAAAATAAAGAGACATGAAAAATTCTGGTTAATGAATGGTTTAAAACTATTCAGTATATAGAAGAATTAAAACAGGGGATGAAATAATCCAATGTTATAAGTAATTCATCTAACCATGAATTATAATAAAAAGAAAAGAGATACCATAAAATGATATAATATAGGGGTTAAAAATCTTATGGCTTTGGTTCTTATAGAGACCATTGTCTATCAGGTTTCCAGCAACTGTTTATAGTAACCAGATGTTTAAATTGGACTAATTAAATTTAACAGAAAAATTGTAGGGGTTTAAAGTGGCGGACAGTCATTACTGTAAAATTCTTTATTAAAAATTTTATATTTTGTTTATTTTGTAGCCTATACCTTTATGTTTTAATATAATGTTGAATATCAACTTTTTCGAACCTTTCTTAATTTTTTAAATTAAACATCAAGATAATAATTTCTTTACCCGACCCTAAGATTCATCAAAAATTAATTGAAAATACAGCAAATACAGTTTGATGTCTTTATTTTACATAAGGTGCTTTACCAGAAAAATTAAATCTAATTCTAAAAGATTCTAAAAGTTTGTTCATTAAAGTCTCAAAAATACCTTTTTAATGTAATTTTCATAATAAAAATAGATAAACTAATACACATACAAGTTTTAAATCCTTAAAGTTATGTAAATCGTGCTTTAGAACGATATTTTAAATTTGATATTTTATTTAAATCATAAGGTCTTCATAATTTGATATATATTTTCTTTTTTAAGGTTGAAAACCGAGGACATATAGTGTTGGAAAAACAATAAGTGAAATATAGTAATAAAATAAAGTATTAATTTCTTATTAATATTGAAATGCTACAGCAAGAGTAACATAACAATGGCTCTCTGAAAATTAAATCAAGTATAGAATAGTCATATTCGACAAATAGAATTGCAACAAATGGAATTTTGTCAAAATTGAAAATTTCACAAAATACAGTGCGCTTTGCGAAAATGACATAAATTAAGATTTAAATAGATAAAGCAATTAAATAAAGATAAGTAAATATATACTGTCCCTTATGGACAAAGAAAGTAGATCAATTTATTACTAATAACTAAGATGACAAGCCAAGGTAAACACCCTGCTATTTCTCAAGATATAGGTGTGTTTAACGTTTATATATAAAGAAATATTTCAAAAAAATACCCAACGTTACAAGTAAAAATACATAATACACATGAACAAAACAATCATTTTAAAAACACATTACAAATTTACAAAAGTTATAATATAGGAAATTTGCACGACTTCTCTACTTAGGTATTATTCTCTCTAAAGGATTTATGGTAACAATCAATCATCAAAGATGATCTACGTTTTGACCGGTTCCGCTGTTGGAACGCCTAAAGACGCTAAACGAGCTACTACGTCGTCGAAGATTCAATGAATATATAAATAGGAGTTATGTAGATTATGAACTGGTATTTCTATGTTCATTATAAAAGAAGGAAGTCGAATTGTATACTATTTTAAGAGATCCATTAGGTTTAATATATCTGTTTAAGTATAACTCACTAATTCGTAACAATAATCAAAAATTAGCGCAAGTGGTTTAGTGGTAAAATCCAACGTTGCCATCGTTGGGCCCCCGGTTCGATTCCGGGCTTGCGCATTTATTTTTAATTTTTGTTTTTGCAAGCTTTTTTTGTTTTTGCAAGCTTTTTTTGTTTTTGCAAGCTTTTTTTGTTGTTGCAGGTATCAAGTATAATCTGTAATGACAGTTATTATGTATGGGAGATCTTAGCTGTTGTAATATAATATGGTTATTAGGTTATTATGGTAATATAGTATGGTTACTATATCACCAATATCATAATAGGAATACAATGGATATGAATAATATGATTAATGGGTGTACACCATAATGACCTCCAATATGAGTTCTCATGTTTCATCTTATCACTAAAATGAAACGTTATATTGTATTAACAAAATGAAACGTTATATTGTATTAGTAAAAAGAAACTCTTTCACTATACCATATTATATCTTATCCTTTCTACTTGATGGTCATATATAAACCAGGATGTTCTGGTTTATCTAAACTTTATTTCTCTTTATATCTTTTATTAATTTATATAGTTTACCTTATATAATAGAGATCTAATAGAATAATAGTTCATAGTATTATTATCAGATTATTAGATTAAATATGAATATTCAAAATAGTAACACAATAAAGGATGATTATGTCCGTAATCTGTTACAACAGTATAAAAAGTAACTATACTATTAATAGATATCGATCTATGAATCTTGTAGATAATTACAATATTTTGAAGAAAATAATTAATATATAAATGGAGTAAATGTTACTCTAAGAAACTATTTAATCATTTAATCAATATATTTAATCTGTACAATATTATATAAGAAAAATAAAACACACAATAAAATATTAAATGCCGGATAATATAAACAACACTGTGTCAACTTGGTCTACAATGTTGATTCTAGACATTACTAGGTATTTGCAACAACATATTCTGCCTTCAACATAGTGGGTTCACTTGACTTATTTGATTGATTTTATTTATTCTTTTCTAATGTTGCTCCTTTTTTATATATTATACGTATTAGATATATTCATCAAATCACTTTTTGGACTAATATTTACTCTCTTTATATATCAATTTAATTCCTTATTAAGGATTGTAATTATCTTCAAGATTCAGTTTCATATTCATTAACCTGAAATGTCAACAACAATTAATTCAACCTTAAAGTATTCATTATTTTGTTTGAGGTTATAATGCTATTGTAAATGATGTAACACATTATTACAATATATCGTTAACAGAATCTTGTACAACACTTCTGATTTTCATAGCAACATCTCATCTGAAAATGATACTACGGTCTTCTTTCATCTAATCTGTAATATCCAATACAATATGGAGCTGGAATAGGAAAGGGTTATGATAGCAGCTGTTCTGAGATGCTGCACTAAGGAATGATAATTTAGATATTTAAATACTCGTAGATTTAAATTTTCATCAATCAAATCAATTATTTTTAAATTAACTTAGTTTTAGTTTTCTTTGTTTGGGCATCTATTAGCATAATGGCCTTCCTGATCACAAAGAGAGCATCTAGGTGGCTTCTTATTTTTCTTATATGAATATGGTTTTGTCACTTTACCTTCTGATTTTTCATGACTTTTTTCTCTAACATTGACATAAAACGGTTCTAAATTAATGGCAAATTCAAGCAATGAAGTCCATGGTGTATCTTGTGGAAGCCTTTGATTTACAATTAAACCTCTAATAGCCAAAGGTAATCTACTGAAAAATGACAATGTCAAGAACTCTAGTGTTAATCTGCTAGGCGCAACATCAACTAAATGTTGAAAATCTTCTCCAATCTTACCAATAGCTTCATTTTCCCAAGGTGATTCATTTGAATTAAGTCTCAATGCAAATTCCCAGTATGGATTATCAGATCCAAATTTATTTTCAATACCAGCGATGACATCTTTTTCTGAGGTAAATGAATTTTGATTTGCTTCAAACCATGTCAATGCCTTATCTTCTAACCTCGATTTGACCAAGGAGATCATAAACTGATCATCAGGAATATATTTTTTGTAAGTTTTACGGAACATAGTTATTGAATCCTTCCATTTCTTAAATCGCACTTCTGGGTCATTAGTTTTTCCACCTGAATATATATGAACATTGCTTTCAAACTTTTCACGTAAATCATCATGACTTAAATTTTTAACAGTGTAACCTGAATTTTCTAAACCTTGAACTCTCTCCAACAAAGATTCATTCTGTGCAATCAAAAGCTTGTTTTGTTTTATCTGTTCTATTAATGCTATCCCTAGTTTATCGTGTTGTTTAAGTAACATTGTTACTGTATCAGTTGGAGCGCTATTTTCATCGGTATTCTCTTCATCTTCTCCAAGAAATTCTTGTAGTGGAACACCTTCAATTCTATCTAAATTATCCTGTTCAACGGTGGAATTATTATTTAAGTTACCTTCAGACATTTCTTATTATTAGTAATATCTTATTTTATATTTTTTTGTTCTTTCTTTCTTAATAACGAAAAATGCAAAATGGGAGAAATCTGTAAAATACAATTATTGTTAGCAATTTCTCTTCTTCTATTAGAGACTTGACATCAACTTGTTACTTATATATAGTTTTCACAAACTTACGTTAATCAACATTCAAATGTTTTTTTAATTATCTAATCTTTATTTTTTTCAAATGCATCTTTAAAAATCTGGAGTAATTGAAATTAATGAAAAACACAAAAAGATCGGGGGAAATTCAAAGATATATGAAATAGTACGTCCTGGGCACTTGAAGGAAACTAAGTCCCCCTTTGATGATGATTCGATACTCAATACATTAACACAACAAATTGTAAATCAACGTTAAAGTAATATTACGGAATTTACTGTATAATGAATCTTGAATTAATATGAATTATATACACTGCTTCTAATATCTGATGAGTGTAGTCCATATTTAAAAAAGGAAGGAGAACAAAAGCTATAGCCGAGAGGGAATCTTATTTATATATATCGTTTATATTTATTTACACGAAATTTATACACGTTAAATTATTGTTCTTTACGTTTAAAGGTAAGGTATGGGTTTCTTACTGTGCATTTATTTACCATTTTCACCTTTAATCTTTTTGAAAGTGTTGATAATAAAATTCTCTAATTTACCCAAGGCCTTAGTATCATCAGGGGAATTAGGGTGATCAGTATCTTTCTTCTCTGATGTGGATGTAGAAGTATTAGCTTTCTTTTCTGTAGATGCAGATTTTAATGTTGCATCTAATGCATCTTTCATTGTTCTCTTTGCCATTGTATCATTAGTAGCATCAGCTAAAGCTTCCCACAAACATTTTTCAACTTTTGAAGCTGGTTTTTTGATATGTATCTTATATTGAATCTTCATATTACCACGAATTGATCTATTATTATTATGTGGAACACCCATATTTGGAATTGTAATAACATCACCGTCTTGGGTACCTTGAGACACTTTTAATCTAATATTTTGACCATCAACGGTTGGAACAGTGATTGTACCACCTAATGCAGCTGTGGTAATTGGGATATTCATTTGATACCAAATATCATATTTATTTCTTACGGTGAATTTTGGATCACGTTCAACTTGAATATTAATTAAGATATCACCTCTTAACATATCAACATTTGGATTTAACTTTTTATCTAATGGCATTTCTGGATATGAACCTTTACCAGGGACTCTAATTATATCACCATCTTGTAAGCCGGATGGGAAATCCACATTAATGGTTTTATTATGTTGATAATTAACACCATTCCCATGACAAGATCCACAATAATCTTTAGAATCTACAGTAGTACCTTCACCATTACATTCTGTACATGTTGACATCATCTGGAACCCAGCTCTCGAATGAATTTGTGTCCCCGTACCATTACATGAATGACATTCATGCCTATGTGCATTGGTTTTTAAACCAGAACCATGACATGAATCACATGGATCCACTGCATTAAATTTAACATTAATACCAGAGACACCAAAGACTGCATCTTTAAATTTTAATTTATGTATAATTTGTATAGTTTCACCTTTGTATTGTCTATACATTTGTTGCTGTTGCTGTTGCTGTTGCTGTTGTTGGAATGGATTACCACCACGAGCATTATTAAAAGCAGCACCAAATAAATCTTCAAAATTAATTCCACCAAAATCACCAAATGGGTTTGCACCATTATTAAATCCTGAAAATCCTGCATTTGCTCCAGCAGATGGATGTCCTCCATCAAATGCTGCTGAACCAAATTGATCATATTGTTTTCTCTTATCTTCATCAGATAAGATTTCATAAGCATTTTGTAAATCATGAAACTTCTTCTCTGCAGTTGGTTCTTTATTGATATCTGGATGGTATTTCTTAGCTAACTTATAATAAGCTTTCTTAATATCAGATTGGGATGCACTGGAAGAAACACCCAATGTAGTATATGGATCTTTAATAGATTGATTTAATGATCTTGAAATATGGAAATTACGTCTAGTTAAGTTATACCCCAAACTATATTGCAAGCCTGGGGAAACTTTGCTCATAGTGTTAAATACTAGTCTAGTACTTATGAGTGGGGGCATAGTAGTATACTTCTCTGGAAATCTTAAGCCTGTAATACCCAACTTCTCGAACAAAGTCATCACCTTAGTCCTCTTTATAATCTTTAAATTGAATCTTAAAGAATCTTAAAGAATAATACACTAATCGAAAGCCGGGTAAACCAACCACGTGAAAGACACATGATTTTCGGACACAACCCGCCCTTCGCCGGACACAACCTGCCCAAACCTGGAAAACTCCGCCCTTTATTTTTTTGGAGCAGTCCCTTAAAAGAAAATGTGCCCTAATATTTGAAATATTACCAAAGGGTCCAGCCTGAAAGATATACGTAATGGCGTTACGTCTTCTATGCTTCTTTTAGTAAATTGGAAAGAATGTTACTATAACACCGGTTGCTCCCCTCAATTGGGTTATTTTTCATTGGGCAATTAATACCATCTGTAATTGGTTTGGTGAGTAATGGTTACTCATTGTATTTGATACATACTGTTAAATCAAACAAATAAAGAAGAAAAAACCTCTAAAAACCTGTTGTCCTTTGTAGAAATCAATTGAATAACGGAAATTAAGGGTAGAAAGTGTTTAAAGGTTTTGGTTTACCCTTAGAGTTCCGAATATTCAAACATATATAAATAAATGAAATCTCCCTTCATAAAACTTGATTCATTCCATTTCCCTTTCTCTTCTGTTCTCACTTCTTGTCTTCAGATAAAACATCACAAAAAGTATTACTATATATCTAATACAAACAAACAAACAATCAATCAATTAAAAATAATCATGTCTGACACAGGTAGAAAAGATTTTTCTGATAAAGCTGCTGAAGCTATCAAACCAGATTCTCAAAAAGGTTACCTTGAAAAAGGTAAAGAATATGTAACTGACGCTGCTGATAAGGTTGGTGCAGCCATTCAACCAGAAGAAAATAAAGGAGTTTTACAAGGTGCTACAGATGCTGCTGGGAAAGGGAAAGATAGAGCTGAAGCTCAAAAAGTTGGCGAAGAATCTTATGGTGAACAAGCTAAAGAATATTTAGATTCGGCAAAGACGAAATTAAATGACGCTGTGGAATACGTTTCAAACTCTTTACATGGTGGGAATGACCCAAAGAAATAATTGCCTTGCTAATTATTTCTTCTCCCCTCTCTTTTTAATGTCCTCTAAAAAAATATTCTTAACAAAAAAAAAATAGTACTATAATTACATAACACGTATTTAAAATATTTACTCCATTTTTTAAATGAGTAACTCTATGTTTTTTATATATATTAATTTCCTTTTTTTTTCCTTTCTCATTACAGTCAAAGTCTGAAGGTATCTTTCTTACCTTCTTCAAATTCTGTACTTTCAATGTCATGGGTTAATAGTAATTGTTTACATTGTGCAAACATTTTCAAATAATCTGTTTCAAACCCCATATATCCATCATCATAACGTTTACGTTTCTTACCACGTACACCTAATGCTGGTGCAATTGGAATATTTTCATATTCATTAAATAATTTAATAATACCAATTTCTTTACGTCTTTGTTTTAGTAAATCATGTATAGGTATTAATTCTTTTGTAACATCATCTTGTGTCTTTGTACCAATTATCTTACGTCCTTTGTCTTCTTTAATTAAATTATTAATTTGGAAAACATGTGGATCATCTGGTGTATTTGCATTAATTCTATTTCTTTGATTGCGGCCGGGACTAAAATGCATTTGTGAAGGTGCATTTGGTGTTGCCATTGGCAAAAATGTAGCATAATGAACATCACCATTGGTATTAACAGATTTTTTATCTTCTTGTTTTGTAGGTTGAATGATATGTTGTCTTTCTTCTAATTTAATATCCTTTCTATTCTCATTATCTACAGGTATCGTGATAACATCATCTTCATCCTCATTAGTCGTCGTGCTTGCAGTAGTGTCTTGTAGTCTTGTATCTATAACATTATTTTGTTCACCTGTTTCAGGGTTCACTTGTACAATCCTTCTCTTTCTACGTCTCTTCTTTGGTGTTGGAGTCTCTGACATTGTTTCACCAGGTGTACTCTCCTTTGATAAATTGGAATTAATTTTATCAACATGAATGGTTAAATTCTTTTTTTTCAAAAACACTTTACGTCTTTCTCTTAAGAGATTACCATATTCAATTTCCTTTTCCAAATCTACATCATCATTATCTGGGTCATTCCCATCTTTATCTAAATCAAGTCTAATCTTATATGATCCATCTGGTGTCTTTTCACCAAATAATTTTAATGACTTTGCTATACTTTCATCACTCAAATTAGTTTCTAATAAAACGTATAATACCCATAACACCACCGTGATACGACATTTAATAGTGTATTTTGTACCATCCAAAAAAGTATAAATTGATAAATCACCTCTATAACCATGACCATTACCTTTATTGTTATCTTGGGCATCGTCGTGAAGATCTAACAAATCACCACAGAAATTACCTTTCTTGAATAATAATTCTTTAATAAATGTTGGGCTATCACATAATGTGAAGATCATATTAATTACATTAAAGATTGGACGTTTATTATCATTCCTAGTATTATTATCTTTATTTTGGTACAATTTTTCTAAATCGATAGCACCATTACCCAAAGGTAAATTTCTTAATATTGATTTTAATCTTGGTGTATCCTGCAAAGATTTTTCATCTGGTGACATACATTGTAAACATGGGATTGAATGGAAAATTCTTAATTGGGAAGTCATCTCGGGTGAAAAATTGATTGTAGTGTTTAATCTACCAACATTAACTAATAAAGCTAACATACAAGTAGCAAATGCCATAAAATGATCAGCTAATAATTTCTCTCTTAAAATCTTAGATGATTTAGATGATGTAGCCAAACATAAGACATATAATTGCGAGAATGTTAATTTTTCATGTGAAAAGAATCTTCTTGCGTCAAATTCTTTATCAGTAACATTCATAATTTGAACATGACCCTTATCATCATATAAATCACGAAATGGGACCAACATATTAGTATATTCTTTGTAAAAAATGTTTGTAAATACTTCTCTCTTGTCAGATAATAATTCTTTGAAAAAAGAATATTGTAATTCCTTTCTTGTTAAATAATCACCATCCCTCTTCTTCACATGTCTATTGAATTTAGTAGTAAAACGTCTATGTTTTGCACCATTAGGGATATTAACTGCATTACTGTTATTACTACCATTGGAATCATTCTCAGTTTCGAGTTCTTGTTCTTGTTCTTGATCTTTAATTTGAACAGGCTCCACACTACTTAAATTACTGTCTTCTCTGCTTACGGAAGCAGCCTCAACCACCGGAGGAGAAGTTGTAGTTGTAGAGTCTGTAGTCTCGGTATTGTTGGCTGAAATAGTTGGGGTTTCAGTAGGCCCAACTTGAACCGGTTCAGTGTCTTGAAACACATCGTGAATTGGATCATACACTCTTCCGCCCATTGTCTTTTGAATTATCAGTGTCTAGTTAAGTGTCCTGTATTTGTTAACCCTAACACTACCTGCATGAACAAATTGAACCCTGTTGCCAAATAAATAACGTTTCCATTATTAAATTATCATTCCAGTTCTTTCTTTCCATTGAAACAATTTTCACAACCAGATACGGGACAACACCCACACACCGCATAGTGCGGTTTGATAATTTGAACAAAAATTACATATCTAACCCATTAAAACCCTCAAATGGGTCAATGACAAAGAAGAGCTTGTGATTAATTGGATGATTTATTAATATTATTATATTATATATTGGTATATACTGATGGGGCTGTGAGGAGGATGAAGGGGGAAACAGGGTTTACAGTCTAATAGTAGGGATTTGCTCATAAATACTGAAATCTAGGATCTCAATATAACTCTGGGTGTTTTTTTCCACTGCAGCAACTAGTATGTTGTTCTTGAAACTGACAGACCAGATTTGATCTGCATCACCCAATAATCCAGAATGAATTAATTCACCAGTTCTCAGATTGTAAACATTGAATTGTCCTTCTGATCCGCTGACTAAGATATTATCATTAACACAAAATGTAGTGATAGCACTTAAATTTTCATGATGGTATGCAAATTGGCGGGAGTAATCGTTGGAATCCCAACCCTTCAATGAGCCATCTGCTGCGGCACTGACCAAATATTTGTCAGATAATCGTAACAACCCGACCAATGCAGAATGGCCTGTTAAAGTTTTCCATGAATCACTATGTCTGGTACATGTTTGTCCAGCACAATTTACAACTTGATATGGACCATTGCGGTTTAAATCTTTCATATCCCAGACTCTAATCGTAGCATCCATACTTGCCGATATACACCTGTTACGTTTATAATCGTAAATCGTAGAATAAATACGATCTGTATGACCAGCAAACATGTGTAATAATTTCATCTTAGCAATATCCCATACCATTAATGTATTATCATAAGAACCACTAATGACAATGTTACCATGGCCAGAGACCGTACGCACAGAGGCTAAATGTCCCTTCAATACACCCACAAAGAATGGATTTCTGTCTGTAGTATCAAATATCATTGGCCATTTATCTTCTTCTTCCTCTTCCTTCATATTTTCGCGATCATAAATGGATTGATCTAATTTCCAAACATGCAAAGTATTATCTCTTGAACCAGTCACAATATATTTAGTACCTTTATGTTCTACAATATCCAGACATCTTACAGTTGATGTATGTCCCTTAAACACATGTGTACAACAACCACGCTCAATATCCCAAATACGAACACTACGATCTGTAGATCCACTCACCACAATCCCATCACGATCATATTTTAAAGCCCAAACACCACCTTCATGACCCTTTAATTCTTTAATAAATTTCTTATTCTTTGCGTCATAAACACGAATCATCTTATCATCTGCACCCGTTATAATATAATCATCTTCAAATTGTAAACATGTAACCACACTTGTCATATGACCTCTTAAAGTTACCTTTTGTGGTAAGAACTCGGGATTATACCAATTTTTCAATATATGACATCTATTTAAGAAATCAAATTTATAAATTTCTTCAATATTATCAATTAATGGATATTCTTTTCTTAATTGTAGCTGATATTGTTTAAAATTATCTTTACTTATGAATCTTTCAGATAATAAAAGATGTCTCCATAAGAATGGTGTATTATGAATAATTTTATTCCATTCAGTACAAACTAATAATGCATGTGCAATATCCACAAAAGATAATTTAGTTAAAATCTTGACAGCAATTTCGATTGGTAAAGATGATAAGAAATCCCTTTTTAAATTGTCTCTGATCAAGACATTCAAATCCGTTAATTGACTTCTATTCAAATTACAAATAATATTGTATGCCATCTTTTGTAAATCCACAGGGTCCATATGTTGTAAGAAATGATTGTTAAACACAATACCATCATCACTAGTAATAAGGTGTGTAGCCTTGTCATGGGTGATAAGTTTGTTACTATTATTTCTAACATCAGAAATCTCATTTAAATCCTTTTCATCTGGTGTGCTTAACCCAGAGGATGCAATAGGAGAAAGTGGTAAGGCATCATCTAACACTGTAGTGGTTGTGGTATTATTATTGTTGTTGTTGTTAGAAGTGCTGTTGGGAGTCTCTTGTGGGTATTCTGGCGAAACACTATCTGGACTATTATTAATATTATCAGCTAATTTGATTCTTTTGACAGGATTAGTTATTTCCTCATCGTTATCTGAATCGTTTTCTCTCAACCTCTTTTCATTTAAAGTTATAGTTGAGCTCGGAGACTCAGTTATCTGTGATATGAGGCCCTTATGAAGAGCATGTCCGGTATGAGGATCATCTAGAGAAGTATTAATATCAGTAGCAGTTAAATCATTTTTCTTATTGGAATTAATTAAAGTTATATTTGCTGGATTATGTGCTTCTAATGAAAGACCAGAAACTCTAGTATTGAACGGAGAATATCTATATGGAACAGCAATGTCACGTAAGGGATATGATGACGGACTATATGGCATTATTTTGTAACTTGGTATTATGTTGTATTAGAAACAAAAGTTGGACTAAAAAAAGTATTTTGTGAGAAACAAACCACTAAATGCAAGGTTAGCCGATTTGGGTATTAATAAAAGGTAATTTTTTCTTCGAGCAAGTGTTGTTATACAACGACCTTTGACGTAGAGAGTGTAGAATATAAAATTATGGAAGACAACTGCGTAAAAAAAATCACTTTGATAACCTCAAACAAAAAGGCACAGAATAATCCACGAACGGTATAAATCAGATAAATAGAAACTTATTGAACCAAAGTACTAGTTTCTATCCTTAAGAAGTATGCTAACCTTGTTGCAACAGATGTGATAAATTCTATTCAAACCTTCCTATTAACAATGCACGTTACAAATTCATCACACAACAAAATTTCTAAACTTATCAAAATTTCTAAAACCGTGAAAAACTGCATAATAGAGTTTAGTTGTTTAATTTACTAAAATGGAAAAGATGTAGAAGAGAACAAAGGAAGAGAGATTACATTCAAGAAACTGATGCCTGAATGTGAATATCGAGGAGAGAATGCAATAGAAGATTCAATTAGGTTTCGAGGTTTAAAGATTTTAAAAAAGATACATTTTTGGTCAAGATTTAACTGTACTAGAGATAATTTTATTACTTCGCTCATTAAGTCTAGTTGATTTCACCGAATGTATTAATTTTTAACTGGAGATAATTTATAAAAGCTAATATACCAATTTAAATATTTTTTTACTTGATCTTTTAAAATCTTTTTATAGGAATTCTAGTCTTGTCAATGTTTGATTATTTGTTCTTAAGAATTCATCACATACCTTTTGTTTCAAGTGTAGGTGTCGAGGGATACTGCCATTCTAATATCAGTATTATTTCTTTTATATCGGATTTATTATTGTAAGTACAAAGAAAACTATTCTTTTACTATTTAATCAAACCCTTCAGTAAAAGAAAAAAAAAAAAATAGATCAATAATCATAATTTCAAACTCAACATTCTTGATTCAAAGAAAAAAAAGCTTTAAACATTTATAGCAGTAATTTGAATGCCTTGAAGTTTTTAAACTTACCGTCTTTCGTAGATTCTCTCCTGCCTGGTTTTGAAATTATTTCGTTCTTTAAATCTAAATGAAATTATTCAAATAAAATGCACTGTTACCAACTAAAAATTTAGTTCCACAAAACAACAACTTATTGAATATATTATGTCAATTCTAGATTAAGGTAACTTTAATATATACCCCTCTACAGACATTATACTACACATTTATAAGAGAAAAGATTAAATTCCTTACCTAAATAGATAGTGTGGCAATTATAATTAGCTTTAAAAAACAGTAAGCCTAGAAATTATAATAATTAAACTTAGTTTATACTTTAAATGGTCATTAAATAAAGGTATCCCTAGTTTAAACAAAATTATAAGTGTTTACACATGATTTAAATAGTTAAATGTATAAATCAGTAGAGCATCTTCCAATGTCACATATGAGGACTGGATAGATTGGAGAAAGTGAATAATTTAATAGAGTTAAAGAACTATATTAGAACCCTGTTGTTGAAAAGTTATTTTATTTCTTTTACCTTTGATTATGGAGGTAAAAATATCTTATATAAAAGCTGGTCCCTTCCTGTATAATATATAATTTATACAGAGTATAGAATTTGATTTCGATCTGTAACATTCTTGTTCTTTATATATCAATTAAAATTGCAGAACTTCTAAATTTCAAAGATAGTTGTAAGATACTTATGGGGTAAAATCATAATTGATGATAGATCGGTAATAAAGATAACTTCTCTTGCCAGGAGAAGTTTCAAGTATGTTACTTGACCGAGACACTGGAAGAGAGGAACAAATTAAATGGGATTAAAATCCTAAAAAATACATATTTTCAATCTGGAGTAAAAGGGAATAATTCTAAACCTAAGAGGTTTAGCTATTATACATTGATTAAGGTTAGGTACCCTCAGCTTATTCTCTGAACTCCTTAGGGATGATTTAATAGTAGAAAATATGATCTTTTAGATGAGTTAAAATAATCACATATGTGACACCCAAATAAGAAACAAAGCTTTTATGGCCAAGTTGGTAAGGCGCCACACTAGTAATGTGGAGATCCTCGGTTCAACTCCGAGTGAAAGCATTTTCTTTTTTTATTTCGCAAAATTTCAATATTTACGATCTGCATTCTTTTCAAAACTTTGAAACGTTAAAACCAGATAATGAGGAAGGTTTAAAAGGCTGATTAATCAAGCACATTCTATTAACTCTAGAACAAGTCAATTATTCGAATAAGTTCAACAAAACTATAACGTTTTAATTTGCTTTCAATCAGTTAACTATAGGAGATAAACATAAATCAAACTAGGTAATGGTTTAATAATGATACGAACTCCTAACATCCTCCATTGGAGAAGTGGCATATTGAGAAGAACAACATTGCTTCTATGTATACTTGGTGTACTTATCACGCTAGTTTATAAACACCAAACACAGCTTACAGAATCTATTCATTATCAACTGCAAAATGATAATTACGATTCAACTTTTGAATCAGAAATGAACGATCAACCTACCAATTCTCTATTTAACAACCTGGATGAGTTCTTATCCAAAAATAAGTTGAAGAAGACTAAACAGATAAAATTTCAATCATTGTCGAGATTAGACCAATGTATTGTGTTGGTGAATAAATCAATCGAACAATTTGACCACATGGATACAAACCCTAATGATTTACTTTTTCTAATGACAGAACAATTAAGAGTGTATGACTACTGTTTTATTTCTGGTGGATTGTATTTATCTTCTGTATTTAATCATCTGGAAGATAAATCTTTTAATCCTATAGAGTATAATCAAAGATTATTCCCATATTTAAATTCTTATGCGTATGTTGACAAACCAATGCTTCCAAATATATTTCAAATAACTAAAAATGGTAAACAAAAGCTAATTCCACATACACAAGTCAATAATATTCAACAATTTAACGAAAATGTTTGGTCATCAATGTTAAGACATTCATCTTTAAAAGGTATTGTGGTGACAATGACTCAAAATGATATTTATATGTTCAAAAAATTATTAAACGTTTTAAAATTTTTAGGTAACACTTTACCAATACAAATTGTAACCACAGGTAATGATTTTAATGAAGATATCATCACCACTTTATCTCAATTTGTCAACGAATACAACCAAGAAATTTATTTAGTTGATTGTTCAGAGATTATTAATACAACATACATCCATGATTACATTACTGGATTTTTGAACAAATGGTTGGCCACGTTGTTCAATAGTTTAGAAGAAATTATTTTAATTGATATTGATTCAGTACCATTCATCAAACCTTCTGAATTTTTTGATATTAAACAGTACAAAGAATCAGGAATGTACATGTATCGTGATAGAGATATTCCAAAGGCTGACTCTCCTGAAACCTGTGTAGACCAGTTTAAATCATTAATGCCAAGTACCAAAGAGATTTCATTAAACATGGCCAGGTTTAAATTTCAGTTGTCAAAAACAGACACACCTCATCATATGGATTCCAAAATAAATGAAAAAAATGAACTAACAATGGAGGAAAAGACCTTCAAAGATTTCTTCCAATCTGGTAACATGCACCAAATTGAGAGTGGCTTGGTGATAATTGATCGAAATAAACAATTGATGGGACTATTAATGGCTTTTTTATTACATATGTCACAAAGATTTGAAAAATGTGTTCATGGCGATAAAGAATTTTTTTGGCTAGGTTCATTAATTACAGGAAAGGATTATAATATCGATCCAATAAATGCAGGGACTATGGGGATGTTATATGAGACGGAAGAACATGGGACGGGTATATGTGCCACACAAATTGCTCATACCAACGAACAAAATAATTTAATGTGGTCCAACGGTGGACTCAATATTTGTAAATTTCAAAATGCTGCTCTTAAAGACTTTAAAATAAATGAATCATTTTTTTCAAATAGATATAATGATCCAGAATCTTTACAAGCGATCTATGATTCACCATTACAGATGGATGGGATTGTTATACCGGACGTAGATAATAGTCCATGGATGCAAACAAGAGAGTGTAACCAATATAGATTTTGTGCATATTTCAAAGAAACGAAGGATATATCAACAACAACAGCATCAAATTCAAGTGGACGTGTCATTAGATTCAGTCCGAAAGAAGTTGAGAGATATAACAAAATTTCCAATATTTGGAGTCAAACTTAGATGGACCCTTAAAGCATTGTGACTATTATGAATAAACTAACCGTTTCAAATCATGTCTAATCGGACCAAGAATTTACATTATTTTCTCAATTAGAGACTTATATATATCGTTTGATTTATTATGTATTACATTGTCAACTAAGTAAGATACTTTGTATGTTAATCAATATGATTCCATCCTGCACCTCATTACTTGACATTTGCCTTGATGATTCACGATCTTGCATTTAAATTTCGTGCCTTTCCGACAAAAACTTAAAAATAAACAAAAAATCACCACATGATTTACATTATGACTGAAATTTATCGCAGTTGTGGTACGGTTTTTTGAAGATACAAAAAAATAAAGAAGATAACATAATATTATGTCTCTACTATAATACATACAAACAACATTTCATAAAAAACTGCACAATAATTGAGGACAATTCTACTTTTGGGTTCATATTTGTTGGTTAGACTGTGAAGAATAAACCATGAAACACATTTTGACTAGGTTAATAACTTCGAAATATGTTACGGGACGTTTTTCGAAAAGTATATGTACTGTGTTGGGGAGTATACTAGTTATTTGGTTAATTTGGATTACTGCATGTTCTCCATTCAAAACGATAAACCACCAAGATATCTTACCTGGTAAATTTGGGAATCACGTTAAGAATGGCCATTTTGATATTGATAGTTTGGTTTCTCTAAAAGAAGATCTAGATTATTTGAAATTGTCAGATCACGCATCTCCATTCAAGTTGATCGAAATCAAACAAAAAGAATGGCATGAAGGGAAACTAGGCAAAAAATGTGTTACTAAGAGTGAGTTGAAATTATTAAAAAACTGGCACCATGGCTCGAAACGCAAACAATGTGGCTATTTAATTGCCAGTATTTATGATCAAATTCCAGACTGGAATAACATGGATATGTTTAATTACTACGAAGATGATGACATTTCAAGGTCTATTTTTGAATTGATTGTTGAAAGATTACGTATTTATGATTATTGTTTCCTGAATGGCGACGAAAATATTATACAAGTATTCAAAGATGATATTATAACTAGCCGTAACATTTCAATTGAGGACTTCAACGTTAGGATGTTCCCTCTTTTTAACAGTCCAAATGTTGATGACAAAATGATGAGTGATACCACCAAGAAAGTTGAGTTTTTATGGCCACATGTTTATAACATTGATCCACTTAAGAATATAAATGAGATGAAAATTCCATTACCAGATTATTTAAAACAAGCAAATGTCCACGAATACAATATGAATTTCTGGAGACATTGGGTAGATGCTTCTATTGGGAAAGGTATTGTTACTACAATGCATATGGAAGACCTTCCCATGTTTAAGAAATTTGTTGCTGTACTTGCAAAACAAAATAATATATTACCAATTCAGGTTGTCACCACTGGGACAGAAATGAAACAAGAGTTTACTGAAGCTTTGCACAAGATAAGTAAGCAATACAATCAAAGAATTCAATTAGTAGATTGTACCCCAGTTATCAATACACTATTCAGTGAACATAAATTTTATGGTTTTCTTAATAAACTGGCAGCAACTTTGTTCAACACATTTGAGGAGGCCATCCTTATTGATCTGGATGTTATACCTTTTATTTCACCAATTGAATTTTTTGATATCGAGAGATATAAAGAAACTGGGATGTATCTTTACAGGGATAGAAGACTAAGTAATATGTTACCTGATACCTGTAGGCAATTTATGAGAGCTTTAGAACCATCTATTCAAGAAAAACAGTTGATAGGTACTAAGATCAAATATGACAAGAAGTGGTCAAGCGAACACAAAGGTATTGACATAAGACATTTAGATTCAGAAGAAGATGTAGTGTATAAAAACTATATGCACTATCAAGAGTTCCATGCTATCGATAGTGGACTGGTCATTTTCAATAAGAAAAAGCATTTTGCCAGTTTATTGATGTCAACTTATATGGGGTTTGACATTATCTCTAGTGGCTGTTCATGGGGTGATAAAGAATTATTTTGGTTAGGGAGCATATATGGTGGTGATGAATTTGGTGTGGCACCCAAGGAAGGTGCTATTGTTGGTGAATTACAACAGGATGCTGAGAATGAAAACAAATATTCCATTTGTTCTGCACAAATGGCGCATGTAGATGAAGGAAATAGGTTATTATGGATTAATGGTGGTTTGAAGATATGTAAATTTGAAAATGAGGCCAAAGCTGATTTCAAAAGAAAACCAGAGTATTTCGAACAAAGATACGGTAATGTGGAAACATTACAAAGATTGCAAAATGAGAGTATTAGGATTAATGCCATAATTGTACCGGATGTGTGGTATTCAGAATGGTTAAAAATTCAGGAATGCCGAGGGTATACTTACTGTTACACATTAGATTTAGCACATAGAGATGTGTCTGATTATAGTTATATTGTGAAATACTCCTCTGAACAACTAGAATATTACAACAGTATCTCCGCTATCTGGAATGCTGCATGAATTGATGGACCACGAAATTCATATAATTATATAACTTATAGATTTCCCCTGGAGGGAGAAAGAAGGACTACTCTTTTAAGAAACGAAAACACTATGACATATACATAAAATTTCAATATACTGATATTATCACACCCTTAACAATTAGAGGAAACCCCGCTTCCAGACAGACATATCTCGATGACTATAATCGCAGTGAAAATGATGTTTGATCTTACATTTGACACCAATTATTATTCGATTATTTCGAAAAGCAAAAAAGATCGGAATCTTTGCTTGGCACAAAAAAAGAAATTAGAGAACAAAAGGAGGATTGGACGATTTCAGAATAAGCCTCTAATTAAATAATTGAATAAAACGTTACATTTCAAGACGCGTAAGCAGGAAAGTTATTAATTCTCAACTGAAGTTGTTTTGTTCCTAAGATCAGTTGAAAACAACAACGAACATGTCAGTACTAAACATAATGGGGTCCAGTGTTTCCTCCCACAGGATTAAAACACAAAGATTGAAGAGATCTGCGATAATTGTGACTATACTCGCGATTATATCACTAACCTGGTATAAGAATGGTTCTGAACCAAATGCGAATGAAGTGAATACTACTGCACCAGGGTTGCTTGATAACTCATTGTCCTTCAGTGCAGAACATGTTCCTAGTAGTAACGATAAAATTAGTCAAGAACTGAAAAGCGAATATCGTTCTGCTTCAAAAGTTTCTCCATTCACCAACGCGATGAACCAAATTAAAAATAAGATTAGAAGCCAATCAGACAAATTCTTTTTATTTAAAATGTTTGAGAAGGTCGCACCTGAAAAGGTTATGGAAGATTGGAATAGTTTTAATACCACAGAACAATGTAAATATTTGTTGAATGGGTTCTATAAAGTTCCAAGTTGGTCTAATTCAGCAATCTTAAATGAGTACCAAAATGAAGGTGTAGGTAAATTGGTTTTCACTTTAATGGTGGAAAGAATGAGGATTTATGATCTTTGTTTCTTACATGGTGATGAGGATTTACAAGAAATTTTAGCTGACAAGATGTTTAAAGGCGTTACTGCTAGAGATTTTAATGCAAGAATGTTTCCATTTATGGATTTTGAAAGCAGTAAAGTATTATGGCCTAGGGTCATTGATCTTTCTGAAAGTGATGGACATAGAAACGTTCTTGTACCAGAACCAGAGGTGGATGATGTTGAAAGTTTTAATGCAAACTTTTGGCAAAATTGGTCCAAACACTCTAAAGGTAAAGGTATTATTTTAACCATGCAAGAAAGTGACAGTGTCATGTTTTATAAACAATTGAAAGTATTCCAATCTTTAGGGAATAAATTACCAATTCAAGTGGTCACTACTGGTAAAGAAGTCTCTGAACAATTCATAAAAGAATTATCTACTTACAGTAAACAATTAGATCAAAAGATATATTTGGTAGATGCTTCTCCACTATTAATCCAACAATTCACTGTAACACATATTCTTAATTTTTATAATAAATGGATTGCTCAAATCTTTAACACATTCGAGGAAGCTATTTTCATTGATGTTGATGCTGTTCCATATATTCCAATTAAGGATTATTTCAAGATTGATTCTTACAAGAAGACTGGTATCTTAATGTATAGAGACAGAAGTTTAATTGACGAAAACACATTTAGAAGATGTATTGATTTAGTTCATGAAGTGGAACCATCAAAGGAAGAAGTGACAATGACAAGCAAGAAATTAATGTTTGATTCTAATTGGATTGAACAAAATAAACATATTGAGGATGACCAATTACCTTCTACTGAAGCCCTGGTCTACCGTAATTTCTTTGAAAAATTACATCTACATCATGTCGATAGTGGGTTGATTGTAATTAATAAAAAAACTAAACTAAATGGTTTATTAATGTCCTTCTATGCTAATTTGGATAATCGTTTAAGAACATGTATTTATGGTGACAAGGAAATTGTATGGTTAGGAGAATTGATCGCTGGTGAAGATTATTCAATTGATCCTATGGAAGGTGGTATCTTAGGCCCTATCAATCGTGAAGATCATGGAGATGTTGATAAATATAGTATTTGTGGTTCCCAAATTGGTCACGTTAACAGAAACGGTAAATTAATGTGGTCCAATGGTGGGTTAAGAACCTGCAAATTTTATAACACAGCTACAGCAGATTTTGAATTAGATGAGGATTATTTCACTTCTAGATATAAGACCTCAACTAATTTACAAAGAATCTACGATTCTCCACTAGTCATTGATGGTGTAATTATTCCAGATCCAAATAATGACCCTTGGATTCAGATCAAGGAATGTTCCAAATACATGTATTGTGCGTTTGCTACTCGTGGGAAATTAAACAAAGCCGGTGGAATTGGAAATTTAATTGAATTTGACAAATCTTCCAGAACAGCTTATAAAGGTATATCACAATTGTGGAATCGTAACGATATTCCTGATGTTGCAGTTATACCCTCTGAAAATGTATAACTGAAATTTAGGGATGTCTCGATAACCATCTGATAAAACAAATGGTCTATCTTACCAATTTCATCCCACTCCACCAAACTAGTCATGATAAAGATGTACAAATATATAAAATTTTTAAAAAAATGAAAAAAAGAATCTGTAGAGCTTATTTTGGTTACAACTTAATAGAAACGCATATAAAAACAAGTGTAAGATAAAACTTGAGAAATGTAATATTAAAATTAAAATTAAAACTAGAATACAAATATTAGACTAAGGTAGACTTATATATTTAAATGTGCATATGCTGTGGAGTAGAGTGGCGGGTATTAGTTCTATAATGCCTTCTCTTCGGTTTCCTCAGTGGTTTTAGCTGTGACAGTCTTCTTCTTGTTGAAGCAAATACGGTCAAGTGGCATAACCTTCATACAGTAAGCCCAGACACCTGGCCAGACATTCTTAACATAAGTTAAGTAGAAACCCAGGAACATAGCAACAAAATTGAAGACACAGAAGGCAATACAGATACCGAAATTTCTCCATCTATGATGGTAACTCATGTTTTCAACAGCTAAGAAATCATCACCGACAGTATAGGTACAGTAAGCACAGACGGAACGACTGTAGTTGATCTTTAATTTACCACCGAATTCGTTGATGTATGGAGACATAAATTCAATACAGTTTTGACCTGGCATTGGTTGACCTGGGACGGTATCACCGGTATCACAAATGACTGGTCTGTCGTGAAGTAGTAAACTCACGAAAGTATCGATAAAGTAGGTGTATGGAGACACACGGTACATAAACGTCCAGAAACGTGGGAATAAAGAGTATGGTTGCATAACACCACAGAATGAGGCAGTGAAACTATACAAGAAAGCAACGAATACAGCGGCAGTTTGTAAATCTGGGGCAGAGTAAAGTAACCATAAACCGAAGGTTAAGTAGTAGACACTGAAAAGAATGTAGTTTAAGTAGAAAACACCGGCAATATGTGGGGAGTTATCGAAACCACAACAGAAGTAACAACATAAGAAGAATAAGGTGGACGAGGTAATAGCTAATGGTAATTCAACAATAGTTTGAGCTAATAATAAGACGGACCAATGGTAAGTGTTGGATCTGGCTTCTCTAGCAACGTAGACATCCTTGGATTGTAAAGCCTTATCTTGAACTTGGTTAATTAATGGAGAGGATAAACATAAATTCATGAAGGATAAGAAAATAGCATTTTGTAAACCACTAATGTTCTTCTTGGTTCTCCAGAAAGAAAACCCGATGAATAAACCAGCACCAGCATTCAAGGCGTATTTAGCACCAACATAAGCCCTATCTCTCTTAGTACAACGGTATTGTCTCTTAGTAATAGTAAGCAATTGACTCATGTAAGATGGTAAACTCCAGGCAGAGGTGGTGAAATCAACACCAGAAGCAACAGCTTCTCTTTCCAAAACATCTAAACGGTTGAAAATTTCTTCTCTGTGAGGAGCAGCCTTCCAAGCACCAGTCCAGTCAATATCTCTTCTTTGAACAACCTTGTCACCTTCAATAAAGTCTTCCATTTCCTTGTTAGCTTGGTTACCACCAACAACTTCGATAACGAAATCGGCCGGGTTGTCAAGTTCTCTGTCGTAATGTAAAGAATCATCATGGGCAATAAAGTAATCACAAGCATCGGTAATACCACCAAAGTAAACACATTCACCACCTCTCTTCAACAAGTAGATGTTATCGAAGTAACTGATAACAGACTTACTAGGTTGATGGATAGTACATAAAATAGCTTGACCTTGTTCAGATAATTTCTTTAAGAACTTAACAATAGTTAAAGCAGCTTCAGCATCTAAACCAGAGGTAGGTTCATCTAAGAATAACAATAAGGAAGGTTTGGTAACCAATTCAACACCAATAGATAATAACTTTCTGTCAGTTGGACTTAAATCAACAACTAACTTGTTAGCAGGTAACTTCAATAACTTGGCAATGGAGGCCAAGTATTCCATATCACCATCACCTCTTAAAGTACAGGAAATTTCTAAGGATTCTTTAACAGTTAATAAATCTAAATGAACATCTTGTTGTTGGACGAAACCAGTTGATCTTCTGAAAGCACTAATATTGGTTAATGGTTGACCATCAATTAATAATTCACCAGTAACAACACCACTTTCCACACGTTGAGATAAAACATTCAATAAAGTAGTTTTACCAGCACCAGATTCACCCATTAAAGCAGTTAAACCAGAACTAATGAAACCAGAAGCATCGTTAATTAATTGCTTGTCACCTTCTACAACATAGTTAATGTTCTTCCAGGAAATAACATGCTTTTGAGTTTCCATGATTTGGTTGTTTTTGGTTCTATCGTGTTCAGTAGAATCGGTATCTTTACCATTAACACCAGCAAATTTACCAGAAGCAGATTCAACAGAGGTAGAGACAGAAGAGGAAGAACTTGGTTGTAAATCGTTGTTGTAAGCATCTTCATCGTTGTTGGCGTTCTTCTTGTCACCAGTGAATGGGTTGTGTCTGTGGACCCAGTTTTCCCATCTTTGTAAGTTTTCTCTAGTGTATAATGGAGTAATGAATTCAGAAATGAATAAGGAACAGAATAAGTAGAAACACAAGTAACCAATTAAGATACCGAAATTTCTCCAGACATGATGGTAAGTATATTTCAAACCACTCCTCAAGTAATCTTGACCTCTAACATAACTGTTACCTAAAGTAGAACCTGGCCAAGCACAAGCTTTGTGAGTGAAGGAAATGTTACCGTAAGTAGCACCTCTTGGAATAATGGATTCAGTACAATCTAATTTAGCATTGAATAATTCATTGGATAAAATGGCTTCCATGGAGAACATAGCTGGGTTAACGTAAGCGATCCAGACGAACCATGGGTGCATATCTTCTAAATGAATAACATAAGAAGCGTACATGGCAATACCTAATAATAAGATACCAGCTAACATATTGGCAATACCTAAAGTTGGACTGATCAGAGCAGTAACGGAGAATAAGGAGATCATACTGAAATTGTAGAAAGACAAAAACAATAAGAAGATGAAGAATCTAGCACCGTTATATTGTAAATGGGCTAAGAAGTAAAGGATAATAGTGAAAACAACAACTAAAATAAATTTAAATGTGTAATCAAAACAGGTAGCAGCCATAGTTTCAAATGAACCGTAGTAGAAATGTAATTGAACGTGTTTACTGATAACTTCTTTTCTTTGGAAAGTAGCAGGCATATCAGTTAAAGCAAGGAAAGTAAAGAATAATAGCGAAAAGAAACTTAAAGAACCTCTTGAGAAGGAACCAATGGTAGTCATAGGTAAATCGTAGAATAAAGAACCAATAACCAAAGACTGAATGACGACAGAAACAAATTGAGAAATTAAATAAGATTGATCACCAATAATTCTTTGGAAAGCTCTACGAGTACAGAACTCTAATTGGGTAGTTAATGGAACACTGAATTTTGGAGTAATATCGTCTGGGTTAACATCAGATCTAACAGATATATCAGTGGCAGCTTCTTGTTTACACTTTTTGTAGTATGAGGAATCTGTCCACATGGAGTATAAATCTGTTTCTGAGGTTGGAATATTTTCAGGAGCCATGTTTTGAGTATCGAATTGGAAATTTAAGATAGAAGTTAAATATTCGATGATACAATCATTTGGATCCTTTTCAATACCTAACTCATCGTGGAAATAAGTTAAACATTCATCTAAAGTACCGTAGAAAATTTGGTAGGAATCAGTTAACATAAGAATCTTATCGAACTTGTTGACTAATTTATCAGAAGCTTGGGAAATCTTGACGAAGTTAACAGAACGAGTAGCCTTGGCCATCTTTTGTAAAATGGTTAAGAAATCTAAAGCAGTAGAAGAATCCAAACCCTTGGTGGAGTTATCCCATAAGTAGACAGACCCGTTAGCAATAAAGGTTTCAATAATCGAAATACGTTTTCTTTCACCACCAGAAACACCACGAACAAAATCATTACCAACAATAGTCTTTAAGACATGAGATAAACCAAAGCTTTTCAATAATTCATCTCTTAAGTTGTCTCTTTCCTCTTTGGAGATGTTAAACTTACAAGCTAAAGCAAAATCAATAGTTTGTTCAACAGTTAAGTATGGGAAATGGACATCCTTTTCGTTATTGTAAATAATTTGTTGTGGGCATTTGGATGAGAAATTCTTATATTCGTTATCTTTGAAAAGAATACT
Organism: Monosporozyma yasuniensis; assembly: GCA_030558655.1. NCBI lineage: Eukaryota > Fungi > Ascomycota > Saccharomycetes > Saccharomycetales > Saccharomycetaceae > Monosporozyma > Monosporozyma yasuniensis. The sequence continues at coordinate 20,755 of JAKTQC010000064.1, read as the reverse complement.
GTTTTGTGGATTATAATTTAAATTCTTGTGACCATGGAAAAGAGATCTGAAAAGAGCAGAGGTTGGGTTACCTAAAACTAAGACAACTTCACCTTGTTCAGCTTTGAAAGTTAAGTCATGGACAAAATCAGGTTCAAAATTGTTTAAAGCAGCAGATGATAAGATTTGATCGGTTTCATCACCTTGATTAGAATTATTAGATTCAGAAGATTCAACTGAATTCTTCACACGAACATTAGCACCGTTAAATGTCACAGAGGCATCAGGCACAGGTGTGAAATATTCAGAGATGGAGGACATCTTCTAATATATTTTTTGTCTTATCTTTAAGTGTGTTTAATATATATTAATACAATATTAGAACAAATAACAAAGAATATAGGTTATTTCTTGAGTGTTTGAATCTTTTGGTTATATACGATAAGAATAAGATACTAAGAAAGAAAAAAAAAATTTGAAAACAAGTAAACTAATAGATGGTAAAAAAAGAAGAAAGGATAATTAATGAAAGGAAAAAGGATTTGATATAATACGTGATTGGAATCAAGACACCTAGTTGTATTTATATTTTCAGCTGAACTTCAGAGAAAAACTTAGAACACGAAGATAAAACTTTGTACGCAATGTTACAACAAAATCAAAATAAACAAAAAGTCTCAGACGTGATGGAGAGAAGAGTATTTTTTTGAAAATTTTACAACGAAAACAAAGATAATCCATAGAAAGTCTTGTAAGGCGATGAAGCATTTTTCACAATTTGTTACAATAACATAAGTGAATCGTTTGCATTAATGGGCTATTACGCTTGATTTGTTTGTTCCCAGAGACAAGGTTTAATAATATAAAATCAATAATTTGAGTCCCTCGTAAAGGGAGATTCCGCCTCGATCTGACGCTTTCTACTTACACGAGGAAGGAAAACAAAAGAAAACAAGTAGTTGCAGAATAATTGATCTCGTTTAAATCTTTTTCATATGAGAAAAATAATACTTTATTTTTTATATATGTCTCTCTCAATTGTCTTAAAGGAACGTAGAAAGGGAAAAATGTTGAGACAACTGTTTTTTACTCGTTCCCAGGGCCAATCACCTCGTTTAAACGAAGATGATATTCTATTGTTTTTCTCTTTCGGAAATTTTCCTTCTCTTTTCCTTCAGAGAGCCACATTTCTGCCAAAGTTGAAACAATAGGCCCTCTCCAACAGGATTATATTATTTTTTTCCGAGACAAAAACAAAGGAACAAGACAAAGGATTTGATGGAAGAGGCCCCTCAAAAAACTTAGATTTTTTTCAAATACTTGTTTAAAGTTTTACCCTTTTCAGCGACGCGTGTCCCAAAACAGGAAACACGCTCTAACAAAGCATCACTGGGAAAGAAAAAGGCTTGCTGGAATAAGTAATTGGGAGTAGTTCGTTTAGCAAGGAGAGAATTTAATACATTTGAAAACTAACAAAGATAAAAATAAAAATAAGTATGATCTTCTGTTTCCCCGGTCTATTATCTTCGGTTAAACGAGTGGAAGAAAAAAAAACTCTTGAAATTTAGATTCCTTTGTTTTAGTCATTTCTAAGTTTCCCTGTGATTCGTTTAATTAGCCTATTACCTGATTTAAGCTAGTGTCTTACTGAAAGAAGAGATTCTGGTTTTATTATAGCAATACTCCTTATTACTAAACGATACAAAGGAGTTGTTAGTAACCTTACAAATGATTATAATACCAATTTCAAGTGCACATCATCAAGGGGAGAGAATTTTATAAGAGGAGTTTGAAATTTTAATGTCATCGCCGTGCTTAAAATTTAAATTAATTTGTTTATTATTATTATTAAGAGTTCATTTTGATTGAAACGAGAGGCACACTGAAAAGCGAAATTTATATTACTACATAATTGTAATTATTCCAATATTCTTAAAAATTTACTGTACATTTTTAATTGAACTAATAATCTCCGATTAAGCTTTCTGTCTTCTTTTTTCTTTTTTAATGGGTATTATTTTCATTAAAAATCAAGAATTTAGGTAATGAAATTGAGAGATCAAAAATACGTCATTTTTTATCTCTCGAATTTTAGAAATTTTACTTGAATTGAAATAAAAATAAAATTATACCCTAGTTCAAGTAAGAGAGTTGGAAATCCTTTAACCTCTTTCCACTACATTTCTTTACACAATTCATCGAGAGTGGTTGTTATTATTGTTTTTTTCTAAATGACCCTTAAGGTTTAAGTGGCGCTAGAACACGTGGTAGAAATATCGTTCAAGTCTTCTTTATCCACTTCTGCACCTTTAAACATTTGTAGCCTTTCGCATTATCTTAAGAAAGAATCAAACTCGCCTCGGTTCTATAATCAAAGAAAATTTCAATAAGTAACATGCCTTAATGACTCTGGAAACCATTGGTTACTTAACTGCTTGCCTTATACGAACATAATTTAGGATCTTTACCTCGATGACCTCTTTATTTTTCTCCACCTTTTTGTCTAAAATTTTTCTAATCGTTTGCAACAACTAGTAGTGTCGCTTGAAAATATGATCAAAATGAAGACATCGGTGATGAAATTGGAGTTGCAAACTGAAATATAGATCAAAAATGAGGAGTTTCTTCAATTCCAGGATTTCAAGACGTCATTTTAAGGAAGGCTTTGAAGAATGAGTAATATATATTATTGTTACAACTTTCGAATAAGTGAATCGGGGGGATAGCTTATTTAGAAACGTGGAGCGATGAAGAATGAATGGGGACGTAGTATTTGACACACAGTAAGATGAATCTGTTTAAGATAAACTCAAAAGCCCTTCTTGGTGGATTTTAACTATATATAAAGGATGATTGTAATCTCACAACAAGTGCAAATTAAACTTCTCCTGTTTTTACATTAAATCTGTCATAACAAAATAGCCAATACAAACATTCTACACTCATCTCTGAATAATATAAAATGTCTTTCAAGAAACTTTTAACTCTAATGGCTATCGCTACTTCATTAACTACTGCTATTAATGAATATGAAATTGCCGAATTCAATGCCTTATTGATTGATGTTAATGATAACTTAATGGATTATATTTCGTTAGCTGAGAATAATCCAGACTTCATCTTACCATCTGGGGTGTTAGAAGCCTATACACAAATTACAACTTACACAGATGAAAGTTACACTTCTTTATTTACTATGATTGATTTCGCACAAGTCACTACTGCTATGGAATTATTACCATGGTACACATCTAGAATTGAACCAATTTTATCTTCTTATTTCAAAGAACATTCCATTACATTGACTGCTAACCCAGATACTAAGAAAGAAGATGCAGATACTAAAACGACTTCTGTTGCTGCCTCCTCTGCTGAGGTTACTTCAACTGTTATTGGTTCATCTGTAGCCAAGGGTTCATCTTCTACCAAAGAATCCTCTTCCAAAACCTCTTCTGCTTCTTCTGTTACCTCATCTGTTGCTTCAAAAGCTTCATCTGTTGTCTCATCTGCTGCTTCAAAAGCTTCTACCAGTTCTTCTAACTCCAAAGGTACCGGTAATATATTAACTATTGGTATGGGTACCGTTATGGCAGGTGCAGCAGCTTTATTGTTATAAGAATTGATGATTTATCCTCACTTTTAAAACCTACCTTATATACAAACATAACATAAGAATAAAAAGTTCTTGTACCATATATGATGTTTGTATAAATATAAAATAATACCTCAATTTACTTCTAAATGGTTCCATGCTTCTTCGGTTATGGATACATGAGCCGCCTCATCATAACCCCATGGAATAACAGGCTAAAATCCCGAAACCCCACGGAATGATCTCTAAAAATTTGGGCGTTTAAGAACGTGCTTTGGAATTTCACTTCAATTCCGCGGTTCAGGAAATATCATTTGCTTATTCCCCCATATGATATCATACTCATCATTCCATTCTGTATAATCTAATTTTTGTCATTACTGACAAAAATTCACAGGCAAAATAAATCATTCCTGTAAACAATAACTCTCCAAACAATAAAAGGAAAAGCAAGGCAAACCCCACTTTGAAAAAGTCTCGTTTATTGAGAAACATCCGAACGATTAAAGTAAACGACTTCCTAAAAAGTAACATCTGACGCGCCATGGTCAACAAAAAAGGGAAACGCGAACTTAGGAAAGTAAAGGAAAATCTGAAAAACTATTATTTCCAAAACCTGCTTCGCCCCAATAAGGTATGAATCTGAGATCTGGGAATCCAAATTATTGTCTATGGTCCATCTTACGAGGGTGTATGGGCGCATGTCATATTGTCCCACTTGCCTTTTTGGGACAGGAAAGTTCGTAGGGACTGTTAGTTGTGTTTTTTTTATTTCCCTCCAACTATTATGGAATTATCATCCCATTAAGTAATGAAAGATTGTTAACCGAGTCGTTTTCCCCATTTCATGGAAATATATAAATGGGGTAGACACAAGCTAATTTAGTGTCAAATGTTTTTTTTCTATTAAATTTTGGGTCAAGATTAATCTACATCCTCTTCTTTTAAGTAATTCATACTTCTAATAAAAGTAACCAACACATATATCCATACACAATGTCTTACGCCAAGATTGCTGCTTTATTAGCCACCGCTGCCACTGCTTTAGCCTTAAACGATTACGAAATCGCTGAATTCAACGCTATTTTAGTCGATGTCCAAGCTAACTTAGAGCAATATATGTCTATTGCTGAAAACAACCCAGATTTCACTTTACCAAACGGTGTTTTAGAATGTTACACTCAAATTACCACTTACACTGATGAAAGTTACACTTCCTTATTCACCATGGTTGATTTCGCTCAAGTTACCACTGTTATGCATCAATTACCATGGTACACTTCCAGATTACAACCAATTATGTCCTCTTACTTAAAGGCTCATTCTATCACTGAAACTGCTGACCCAGATGCTGCTGGTGCTTCCGGTTCTAAGGCCACCTCTGCTGCTGGTTCCGCTAAGGCCTCTTCCGCTGCTGCCTCTTCTGCTGCTGCTTCTTCTGCCGCTGCTTCTTCTGCCGCTGCTTCTTCTGCCGCTGCTTCTTCTGCTGCTGCCTCTTCTGCTAAGGCTTCTTCCTCCGCTAAGGCTTCTTCCTCTGCTAAGGAATCCTCTTCTTCTAAGTCTTCCTCTTCCAAGGCTTCTAAGACCTCTTCCAAGGCTTCTTCTGCTTCCTCCGCTTCCTCCGCCTCTTCCACTTCTACTTCTTCCAGCTCTAAAGGTTCTGCTGATATGTTAACTGCTGGTATGGGTGCTGTCGTTGCCGGTGCTGCCGCTTTATTATTATAAGTTTAATATAATATAACATTTTGATACAAAAAATATTCTTTTAATAATACCAATATCTTATATACTACCAAATATAATTATATAATTATTCATTTTAATGACAAACTGTATTTGACTATACGTAATTACTTAGTCTATTTTCTTTCTTTTGGCTTAATAATAGATTGATGTTCATATAAGTCTAACATACAGAATATTCACATGGTATCAAGTAAGGCGTAAATATCAACAATGGGCAACCATTCAATAAACCAACAGCTACAGTCGATGAAATACTAACCCATAAACAACTCAATGAAAACGCTATCCCAAATAGAAATACATCTTTTCAAAGAAACCTCTATACTATCAGCCATTCGTTTATTCTACCCATTGGCAAATAACGTTTGCATTAAAACAATTCCATTTTCCAAAAATTCCAGCACTGATTTCTACTCAAAAGAAAAAATTCAAAATTTATAAAAGGGCATCTGCTGATGAGGAAAGAGGGGAGTTCTTTTCAAGAACTCTGAGTTTAGAATAACAACTCACTTTCAAATCTCCAATTTTTTATTAATAATGCAATTAAGAAGTTCGTCGAGATTAAACAAACAAGAATCAGGTCAGGTTGTTGAAAAAACTGATAAGAAGGTTAGTAAGAAAAGAGTAACCAAATCAAAAACTTATCCAACGAAAATTATTGATAAGGAAATTGCCATAAAAGGTAAAGATGTGTCATCTACATCAGATCTAACCACATTATTAGAAATTGGTGATGAAATCCCAGATTTAACTTTACCGAATCAAGAAGATAAAGAAATCTCATTAAGGGAAATTACTAAAAAAAATAAAATTTTGGTTTTATTTGCTTATCCAAGAGCATCCACCCCAGGTTGTACACGTCAAGTTTGTGGATTCCGCGATAGTTATAATAATTTAAAAAAATATGCTTTTGTTATGGGTGTTAGTGCTGATAGTGTGAATGCACAAGAAAAATTTCATACTAAACAAAGTTTACCGTACGATTTATTAAGTGACCCAAAGAGAAAATTAATTGGTTTATTAGGTGCTAGGAAAACACCAAATTCTGGTATTATCAGATCATATTGGATCTTTGTTGATGGTAAACTAAAATTCAAGAAGGTTAAAGTGTCTCCTGAAATTAGCGTTAGTGAAACAAAAGAACATATAATCCAATTGACAAAAGAATTTGCAAAAAAATAGATTTTTATTGGACAATGATATTTTGTAAATATATTTATTTGTTTCTCTTTGTTTGTAATGTAAGTCAATATTTTTATTCGTTTACCTTTATTTGAGTAATTTGTGAATAACCATATAACTTTGTATTCTAAGTCATTAGAGAGGGTATCTTAAATTTTTAAAAATCTACTCTTTTAGGTTAGAGGGTTCAAGTTAACAACCGAATATCTATTATAAATAAATGGGTGAACCTTTAGATTTAGGTTTTTTTTACTTGTCCCTGTTTATTATTGCTATTTTTGTTTTATTATTTTCTTTGCTTTAAAAAGAGGGGTAAAATATAACGCCTGAAATAGAATGACAACTGCTTGACCTATGGTATATGAACCTGCTGAGTGGTTTATTATTCCTAAATACATTTGGATCAGAGTTATTAGAAGCTTAATTTTAAGTTATGTTCTAATTCAAAGGTAAAGGTACTCATAATTAAATGGACACCCTCACCTCTTATAACAAAACTCAGCAAAATATCATCAAATATAGTACACAACCTGATGAAGTACCAGTTTTACAGACAAGTTCTGAACATTTAACAGAGTATTCTTTCTCAGAAGAAATTCCATCCATACAAGAGCCAAAAGAACAAGATGAACCAGAACCACAAGGTGTCAAAAGACAATTAAAACAAAGGCACATTGCGATGATTGCTTTAGGTGGAACTATTGGCACTGGACTTTTTATTGGTATTGCCCAACCATTAATGAATTCAGGTCCTGTAGGAAGTTTAATAGCATACTTGTTCATGGGGACGGTAATATTTTCAGTGACGCAATCTCTGGGTGAAATGGTGACTCTAATCCCAGTGACCTCTTCCTTCACAGTTTTTTCCACTAGATTTTTATCACCAGCATTAGGTGCTGCTAATGGTTATATGTATTGGTTCTCATGGTCCATGACGTTTGCAGTAGAGTTAAGTGTGGTTGGACAGATTATTTTCTTTTGGACAGAAACTGTCCCATTGGCTGCTTGGATATCAATATTCTGGATAACTTTAACTTGTGTAAATATGTGTCCAGTTCGTTATTACGGTGAAATTGAGTTTTGGATTGCATTTACCAAGGTAATTTCGATCATTGGCTTTATCATTTTTTGTATTTGTATTGTTTGTGGGGCGGGACCTCTTGGAGCTTTTGGTTTTAGGTATTGGAAGAATCCAGGGCCTTGGGGTCCAGGAATTATATCATCAAACAAACAGGAGGCAAGATTTCTGGGTTGGGTTTCTTCTCTTATCAATGCAGCTTTTACCTACCAAGGAACTGAATTGGTTGGTGTCACAGCCGGTGAGGCCACCAATCCAAGAAAAAGTGTTCCAAAAGCAATTAAGAAAGTTGTTATACGTATTTTAGTATTTTACATTTTATCACTATTTTTGATTGGTCTTTTGGTCCCATACAATGATCCCAAACTGGTGAGTACTGAAACATACGTATCAAAATCACCATTTATTATTGCAATTCAAAATTCGGGTGTTAGCATTCTTCCAAGTGTATTTAATGGGGTTATTTTAATAACAATTATATCAGCTGGTAATTCAAATATTTATGTTGGGTCTCGTATTTTGTATGGTTTGGCAAAAGATGGGTCAGCACCCAAGCTTTTTAAAAGGACAACAAAGTCTGGTGTACCTTATCTTTCAGTATTGATGACTTCAATTTTTGGTTCACTTGCATATTTGGAATTATCAGTTGGAGGAGGTAAGGCATTTGAATGGTTACTAAATATTGTAAGTATTGCGGGCTTCTTTGCATGGCTGTTGATATCTTTAGCACATATACGTTTTATGAAAGCCTTAAAATATAGAGGAATTTCAAGAAATGACCTACCGTATAAAGCTGTTTTTATGCCATGGCTTGCATATTACGCCATATTTTTTATGATTCTAATTATTATAACACAGGGGTTTACCTCATTTGCTCCAAATTTTGATAAAGTTGAGTTTGTAGCTTCTTACATTTCTTTATTTTTATTCATTTTCATTTGGTTGGTATTCCAGCTTTGGAAAAAATGTACAGTTGTGTGGAATGTGGAAGATATTGATATTGATACAGATAGAAAAGAGATTGATGATATCGTCTGGGAGGAAGAAGGTCCAAGGAATATTATTCAACGGTTTTGGATATTTGTTTCCTAGCTCACTAAATAATATCAGAAAGAAAACAGGGTATTTTAAAATATTATATGAAAGTTCACTTTTGACAAAAATAGAGATTATTTTGGTAATTATTAACCAATCCAATGTATGGTTAAATGATGTGTAGTTATTGTGGATATATGATCTATAAAGTCATTTGGTTCTATATAAATTGTAATATAGAAAAATATATTATATATAACAAAATAAAAATAGAAATGAGAAATAAATTAAAGGCAATGAAAAACTTCTTCTCTATTTGTATTAAAATTGTTCCTTAGCAAATGATCATGTTAGCATATTATCGTGTACGATTTCCCAATATTAATTGAGCTTTTAACACTATGAGTTCCTCAGGGGTAAAACCTCTCATAATGAATGAATAGTTTAAATTAAAAGGTACTCTTTCTGGTAATAATTTGTAACCTAAAATAGATTCATTAAATAATGAATTACATTATTAGTAGATGATTGGTATGTGAGTATTGTGTTTCCTGAACAATTTAGTCATAAATTCTGTTAGTATTAATTGTGTTGGCATTAATTATGTAAAGACAAGTATAACTAATAGATATTAATGATAGATTACTTAAACTATATAGTAATCTTGGTTGGATCCAGTATAAACTAAGAGTCCATAATAGATAGATAGATAATTACCTCTGGATAACTCCATAGATCAAGGCCCTCTTATATGACTTCAGATAGAAAGCGGACCATTTAAGAAGCTATATTGGTCCAGTCATATTGGACCAATACTTCCGGTAGATAACATACCTCCGTCAGTGCTAACCTCTCGATAGGCTTTACCCTAGGCAACGTATATTAAGTATAGTTCTAAAAAGGTTCCTTACAAATGCTGTAAGAGTTTAGTAATATAAATTAATGTGGCTGTTAGTATTCGTGTCCCTATTATATGCCAGAGTACCCTTGTGTTGTAATATAATATGGTTATTAGGTTATTATGGTAATATAGTATGGTTACTATATCACCAATATCATAACGGGAATACAATAGTTATGACTAATATAATTTTTGGGTGTACACCTATAATTACCTCCAATATGAGTTCTAACGTTTCTTTTTAATAAAAAGAAACTCTTTCACTATACCATATTATATCTTATCCCTTCTACTTGATGGTCATATATAAACCAGGATGTTCTGGTTTATCTAAACTTTATTTCTCTTTATATCTTTTATTAATATATATATTTTACCTTATATAATAGAGATCTAATAGAACAATAGTTCATGGTATTATTCTCAAATTATTCGATTAAATATGGATATTCACAATAGTAACAAAATGAAAGACGATTATGTCCGTAATCTGTTACAACAGCTTGTCTAACTATAATGTTAACTATCGTAGTTAGGACGAATTCTCCTGTATAGTTCCTAATTAACCTAATAATTTCAATTTTGTTTATTTTATGTGTAGTGTTAAGAGGTGTCTAGAAACTGTTCAAAGTCAAGATTTTTTATACAAAAACTAAATTTAACCAAAAATCTTTAGCTTACAAAATAACTTTCAATTTCTATTTATTAGGAATCTCTCTGAAAGAAACCCATATAGGAGAAACTACAAAATTTTTAGTAACTTGCCCAAATATTATGGAAATAATCCTCTCAAGTTGGTGTACTTATCAGACACTTTATTATAATTAACAAATATTTAGGAATAATATGTAATATTCCTTATTACATGTTTGTATATTTTAGATTGCAAATTACCTATGTGCGGGTAATCCACAAGTACTATGGCCACTTGTATGGGAAATTGGAGGATTGCTTGACTATGTTATTTATTTAATCAAACCATATGAACTTGCCATGGATGTGTTCCATTGAGAGGGTTTGTTGATGTCAAAGGATAAATGGAAGCAAGCACATCCGATATTTTTCCAGGTATTAGTTAAATAGTTGTATATTAGTTATTTTAGTTAAAATTATAATTGGAGATATATTCAAGAGAATATATCTACCTATCGTCTAATCCTAACTATCTTTATTGTTTACTCTCGTCAGAAATAGTCCCATTTATATACAGTAATGTCCCATTACTTGAGGTAAGTTGAAAGTGTCTTGGTCGTCATTGACGAGTTCGTCGATGACGCAAAATATGTTTTTATATATTTATCTTAAGTATGAAAAACATGTATCTTTATGTATTCTTATGTACTTTATATAGTAGAGGATATAAGAAACCAAGTCTGTTATAAGCTAAGATCTCCCATCCATAGTAATTGCCATTACATATACGGCTAGTCCAGGGATATTGCACCTTTCTAGATTAGGAAAAAAAAATAAAAAAATAAATGAAACAGACAGGAATTGAACCTGCAACCTTTTGATTGCAACTTTTTCCGAACAAAATCCAAGATTTAATTGGAGTCAAAAGCTCTACCATTGAGCCACTGCTTCATCTTGAAAGTTTTGAAAATATCATGTTCTCCTTCAAGTTAGAGTATAATCATTCGTTTTGCCGATATTTCTGGTAAAATTCAAGAAATATTCATAATAGGAAATAGTAAAAAGTTATTTTAAAATATGTTAGGGTTAAACTCAAGCTAAATAAGGAAATGAAGTTTCTTAAGAAACAATGTGGTTACATCTTAGTGAATTAAAGATTAAAAACAACAACAAATATTTTAACCTTCTTTTTAAGTAATTAGGAGATTCCGGCCCAATCAAGGCATTAAATATATATATATTTAATCTTTTTATCAAGCCTTATTAATAACTAGTTGAATTTAATGAATTAAAAATGTTTAATTTTAAAACCATACTGAATAAAGTTATGGCTGTTTTCTATCTTTCTTTTGAAATGATCGTTTTTATATCCATAAAATTAGTTTCTTTATTAATATTCATTAGAGCTAAGTTGGGGTATTATTACCCTACAAGAAAACATTAGAGAATAAAGAGAAAATTATCAGTTAGCTGAAATTTAAATACCTTCGAATGAGTCCATTTCAAAAAACAAATTGAAGTACCCAAAGAGATCAAATTAAGGTTATACTATTCACCTTAATTACTCACCTAATTTAAGAATTATTCCCTTATAAATGTATTCTCTCTTCTTTTTTTTCAATTATTTCAACGTAGAACCATTGAATATAAAAAGGCATAAAACTAACACTGAATGAAAGGTCATATAAAATCAAATTTGTGGTGAAAATTACCTGTTGTTAAAATATTATATCATTTTGTTATTATTCGAACGGTAAAACTTTATTTAAAAGGTTTACAATGAAATTATAAACCAATTGGATCATTTATTACCCCAGGTTTAAAAGACAAATATCTTCTGAAGTTACAGCCCAAATTAACATTAAGTGAAAATAACAACTGGAGTTAAAGTTCTGCAATACAAGTAAATTTATGTGTCTGGTATATTATCTAAACCATAAAGTTAGTGTCAATAAAGAAACGGGACTAATAATAATACTAATAATAATAATAATAATCATTCGATGTTTATCAATTAAAGATTTTTTTTTTCCGTTTAAGGATTTTCTTGTCAATTTGACACCGCCGGAGATGAATAACAAAAACTCCCTTTTTGGCTTCAAGTTATAAGATTCAAAAGATTCATATATAAGTATTTAACAGATACAATCAATTAAAGTGCTTACCAGCAACAAAACAAGAAAACAACTATATTTTATAATAGTAGAAATGACTTTTTCCCCAGCAGATACATATTATTTAGGGTTTGATCTTTCCACCCAACAATTGAAATGTTTAGCAATTAATCAAGATTTAAAGATTGTCCACTCAGAAACTGTCGAATTTGGTAAAGATTTATCTCATTTTGGTACACATAAAGGTGTATTCATCAAGGGCGATAGAATTGAATCTCCTGTGGCCATGTGGTTAGAAGCTTTAGATTTGGTTTTAAGTAAATATCAAGAGAGCAAATTTCCATTAAATCAAGTGGTTGCCATCTCTGGTTCATGTCAACAACATGGGTCCGTATTTTGGTCCAAAGAGGCTGCTGAATTATTAAATCAAGGTGTAGCAACTGGGAAAGCAGAATCTCTAGTGGAACAATTAAGTCCCAATGCCTTTGCCAGACCTACCGCACCAAACTGGCAAGATCACAGTACTGGACCGCAATGTAAACAAATGGAATCTTCACTGGGTGGTCCTGTTGAAATGGCAAATGTTACAGGTTCTCGAGCCCATTTCCGTTTCACTGGTCCACAGATTTTAAGAATTGTCCAAGAAGAACCAGAAGCTTATGAAAATACAGCTACAATTAGCTTGGTTTCTAACTTCTTAAGTAGTATTCTATGTGGTAAATTAGTTGGACTTGAAGAGGCTGATGCTTGTGGTATGAATCTTTATGATATCAAAGAAAGAAAACTACACTCAGGATTACTTCAATTGATTGATGATACCAAGATAAATAAGAAAGACAAATCTATTAAAGAGAAATTAGTTGGTGAACCTATTAAATGTGAAAGAAACCCAGTTAATTTAGGTTTTATTGGTAAATATTTTATCAAAAAGTTTGGCTTCCAAGAGAAATGTAGCATCTTCCCATTTACTGGTGATAATCTAGCCACAATTTGTTCGTTACCTTTGCAAAATAATGATATCTTAGTATCATTGGGGACCAGTACAACTGTTCTTTTAGTCACCGATCAATATCATCCTTCTCCTAATTACCATCTTTTCATCCATCCAACGATCCCAAAGGTTTATATGGGTATGATTTGTTATTGTAATGGGTCATTGGCAAGAGAGAAAGTGAGAGATAAAATTAATAAAGAAGGATCTACTAATTGGGATAATTTTAATAATGCTGTGTTAGATGAAGATTTAGACACCTCTAATGAATTAGGGATTTATTTTCCATTAGGTGAAATTGTTCCAAGTATTCCTGCAGTTACCAAGAGGGTTGTATTTAATGAAAAGAGTGGTGAAATTAACTACGAAGTAGAACATTTTGAAGATGGAAGACATGATGCTAAGAATATTGTTGAATCACAAGCTTTAAGTTGTCGTGTTAGAATCTCACCATTATTAAGTGATGATGATACCAACAAATTAACCAATTTAAAAACTAAAACCACAGTATCATTTGACCACGATAAAGATGTTCCATTAGAAACATATTTAAACAAAAGACCAAGGAGGGCCTTCTTTGTTGGTGGTGCTTCTAAAAACGACGCTATTGTTAACAAATTTGCACAAGTTCTTGGTGCTACTCAGGGGAATTACCGTCTTGATACACCTAATTCTTGTGCACTTGGCGGTTGTTACAAGGCATTGTGGTCAGATTTGTATAATAAGAACTTATTTTCTTCCGGGTTTGATACATTTTTACAAGAGAGATTTCCTTGGAATGAATTAGAATATGTTTGCGATTCTGATACTGATCATTGGGAAAATTATAATAAGAAGATTGTCCCATTGAGTAGATTAGAATCAAGTTTGTAACTAGTGTGTAAAATTATATAGTATTCATTATCAAGATATTATTACGTCTTTATCAAAAACCGAAAAATAATTTAAATTTCAAAATCAATGAAAAGTTGCATGACTCGAAATAAGGAATTATAAGAGAAAGTGAATAAACATCATTAAATTGTTATATTACAATACTATTAATCATCTCAAACAAGTGTAGAACACTAATACACATATAAAAGAAGATGTTCAGAAAGACTGTGCAAAAGTTATTATGCTCTAATGGTAGAGTGCTATTACAAAAAAGACCAATTTCAATAAGTTCAAGATGTCATGCCATCCAACCATTCTTAATGCCAGCCATGTCTCCAACCATGGAAAAGGGTGGTATTGTGAATTGGAAATTTAAGGCTGGTGATAAATTTGCTGCTGGTGATGTCCTATTAGAAGTGGAAACAGATAAAGCACAAATTGATGTGGAAGCACAAGATGATGGCCAAATGGTGAAGATCCTTGTTGGTGATGGTGCTAAAGATATTAACGTCGGAGCTACTATTGCATATTTAGCTGAACCAGAAGATGATATTTCAAAATTAGAGATTCCAAGTGGTGCTAGTGTTAAAGAACCAATTGCTGAGACTAATAAGGAACCGGTTAAGCAAAACCCTGCAGGATCAAATATCATGAAGTCAGAACCAAATAAAACCACAATCAATACAGATGTACCAGACAATTTATTACCATCAGTACTAATTCTTTGCGCCCAAAATGGTATTTCAGAACAAGAAGCTAGAAATAAAATTGCAGGGTCAGGTTTCCGCGGTAGAATATTGAAAGGTGATGTTCTTGCATATTTGAATAAGATTCCAAAGGAATCTGTCGACAAAGTTAGTGAATATGTGGCCAAGAGTAGTAAATTAGATTTATCTAACATTGAAATCAAAACATTAGAACCAATCCTCGTGGAAACAAGTGTGACTGAGACTGAGACTGAGACTAAACAAGAATCCACAAAGGTCACTGTAGCACCACCTCCAATTACATTTACTGAAGATATCATACTATCAATTCCAAAGGATACCACCATAGCAAAATTGCGTCAATCCATGCATACTTTTATTAAAGAAGCATATCAATATTCACACGAGTCCCCTGTCTCCACATCTCAATATTTTGATCCAATATTTGAAGATTTGTTAACTGTTGATCCACGTGAACCACGTTTCCAATACGATTATAATTTAATGGCTATGAACATTGGTTCAAGTCAAGCTGGCAGTAGAGATATCTTTGATATCTTATCTTCTAATAACAAAGTAACATCGCAAGATAATAATAACAATAACAACAATAACAATGAATATTTGTTAACTGTTAATGTTGATGTTAATATCAACTATAATGATTCTGTGGATAAAGCAGAAAAGTTTATTGATTATATAAAACAAATAGAAGCAGTAGTTTAAATGGAAATAAAGAAATCAAAAAAAAAATTATAAGTAAAAATATATCATGAAAATTTATCATTATTAAAATATTGTTATAAACTTTTATATTATTATTATACAAGATAGGAGGGAAAGGTTAAACTTAGAAGACTAAGTAACCATTATCTTCAAGGAATAAGACAACCTTTTGAACAATATGATTAATAGTTTCATCAGAGGAATCCAATTTAATATCAGAATCTTCAGAAGCACCTAATTTATAAAGATTAGTACTAGAAGTAGCAGTTTGTTGTGGAATAATTAAACCAGAACCAGCTTGAATGAAATCTGGAATTAATTGTAATAATTTAGATTCATTATCATGTTCAAAGATTTTATAATGTCTACCACCACCAAATTGTAAGAAAGTTGATAATAAAGCAATTGATAATTGACCCTTAGCAATTTGTAAATTATCATCAAAAACAATACCGAAACCTTGTTTTGGTCTTGGTGGATTTGATTCTCTTAAGATCTTAACAACTTCTGGGTAAGAGAACCATTCTGGGATATGACCACCGACTCTTAATCTTTTTCTTAATTCGGTACCAGAAATATTTAAAGTTCTTGTCTTAGTGGTATCAATTTCATCAATTGGAGCATAACGATCTTCATCTGGTAAATAAGTGACCATTCTAAATGGAACCACTTGAATTTCTAATTCATTTTTATATGATTCAACTAATTCTTGAGCATCATATGGACCATAGAAATCAACACCCTTTGAATTTGAACCTGGACCAGCATGATCTCTACCAACAATGAAATGGGAAGCACCATAATTTTTTCTAATAATTGCGTGCCAAACAGCTTCTCTATCACCAGCCATTCTCATTGCTAATGGTAATAAAGATAAGAATGCAAGACCATTTGGATAACGTTTTATAATTTCTTGATAAACACGAACTCTAGTATGATGATCAATATCACCTGGTTTAGTTAACCCAACAACAGGATGAATTAAGACACGAGCATTAGCTTCTCTTGCAGCTCTAACAGTTAATTCTCTATGAGCTCTATGCATTGGATTTCTTGTTTGAAATGCAACAACACGATCCCAATCACGAGATTGAAATTCAGATCTTAATTGATTTGGTGTCTTTCTTAAACCTGGATAATCATAATGAACAGGTAATTGAATAGCATCTAATTCACCACCAATATAATATTCACCAACAGAATTATTTAAAAACACAATAGCTGGATGTTCTGGATCACCTCTAAAAACCTTTTCAGCTTCTAAAGTTTTATCTGGTTTATAAATATCAGTAATTGTGATAATAGCAATTGGAATTTCACCATCTTGTAAAAGAGTTAATCTTTCACCTGGTTGTAAAGATTGAGCAAATTGGGAATCAACATCAAGATTAATTGGCATAGTCCAAAGGGTACCATTGGATAATCTTGAATTATTAACAACATTTAAATAATCTTGTTGATTTAAAAACCCAGTTAATGGTGAAAACCCACCATTTAAAATTAATTCAATATCACAAATTTGTCTTGGTGTTAAAGTCCAATTTTTTAAATTTTTAGATTCTTGTAATAAATCTTGAGTCTTAAATTGATCTCTTAAGATTAAATCTTGTAAAACACCACCGTGAGGAGCAGGCATAATTAATTATATATATATATTTGTGTTGTATAGTTATGTTTATGTTTATTTCAATATACGACAACCAAGTAGGAAACACCATTTTGCAAGATCTGGTCTCAGTTTATATATGATTGATTTAAGTTCGAATGAACCCCACAGTTAACCCAGCCAGATACAAAATTGTGGAGAGAATAAATATAGGCGGCATAAAACTCTTATGATTAGATTATATGTTCAATAGTAAATCTAGTAATATTATAACTACAGGATGACTACTTTTTCCAGTGAGTAATTGCCATTTCACATAGTAAAAATTACAGTGGGACCACACTTTATGACGGTGTAAAAAAAAAAAATAATAACAATAATAATAGTATTACCACTGCTATTACTACTATTAATTTTACAAAGGATATAGTGTGTGAGGGTGTGTGTAATTCAATATTTCAAAGGGGCACTTCTACTAACCAACAATTTCAGTATAATAAAATCTTTTATTATGTGAAAATCCAACAAACAAACAAACAAACAAAAAATTGTGGGCCGGGGATAATGTCACGTGCTGTGGTGCACTCTTCGAAAGAAGAATATTGTGGGTTGTCATGGCAACGGTATATGTGTATGAGTAATACAAACAGGCTCTTCCTTATAACCATTTGAGTTTGTAAGGGAACATGGATGGTCTATTTAACAAACGATATGAATAATTTCGGACTTTATTCACAAGTTTTAGGTTCCTAACTCGGCATCCTATACAATTGAATATACGGTACACAGTGAAATTATAACACTTCTTGTAGCAATGCAATAATCCCTTCACGTTCTGAAGAATCTTGTACTCTTGGTTTAAAAGACGTGATTGAATAATAAAATATATATTTTTATTACAAACAATCCATTAACAAGCGATGAATAACAGCCGTCCATTTTACTCTCTCTCTCTATCTTTTCATTTGATCTCTGGGAAAAACCTATGAAAACTTGAAAATAACTTTACATTGATATTAACCAATCTCTGAAAAGTTGACATAGTAATTGAAAACACCCAAATATATAGATATGATAAATTGTACTATCCCACCTACCGTTACCAAGACAACCGTGAAGAACCCTTCAAATGCATTAATTCACTCCAATGAACCCAGACACCGGGCTGCCTGTACTTCTTTTGGAAATCTCAAAGAATTTCCAAATCTTATACCAAGAATTATAATATCTCGAGAATCACCGCGGGGCACTTTGGATAGGCAAGAACAGAACAAAACAAAAGGAAAGGAAATAAAACACGTAATGTGACAAAAAGATATTGTAACGACAAATTATTGTAATATCATTCCACATTATTTAGACACCTTTTTTATTTATTTCCTATCGGAAAACACCGCGGTTTACTCTTTACCCGCATTTGATATATCTTAGATGACAATAAATATGGGATCTTACAATATAGTGGATCACCAGGTGAGACTCCGAGACCTTTTATTTATTTATTCTAGCTCTTTCCTTGAGTGACTTTTTAGGTCTCCCTAATGTGGTTAACAAAAAAAAAAGTGGTGTTACTATCTTTTAAACCTTTAAGGATGTATTTAGTGGTATGGTCAAATTTCTTTTTTACAATCATGTGTTGAAATATACGTGAATAGTGGTGTTAATAGGGGGTTAATATCTTAACACGGTACGGAAGATTACCTATTTCATCCCTTATTGTATGGTATGATACTTTCATGGTTCAAATTTGACACGTTGTGATTTGGTTATTAATAAATTTATTATAAAGAAACATTAACAATACCAGATAATAATTGATATATAAAGGTGGTATTTATTTCTACAATTCATCAAATTTCAATTGGGTTTCTCTTCTTGTTCAAATACTTCTTTTACATATAAAAAAAACCAAGAACATTGTTCAATTACAATCAAATTAAATCTAAATTTAAACAAATATAAATGTCTGTCAGAGTTGCTATTAACGGTTTCGGTAGAATCGGTAGATTAGTCTTAAGAGTTGCTTTATCTAGAAAGGATATCACTGTTGTTGCTGTTAACGATCCATTTATTGCCACTGATTATGCTGCTTATATGTTTAAGTATGATTCTACTCATGGTAGATATGCTGGTGAAGTTACTCATGATGATAAACATATCATTGTCGATGGTCATAAGATTGCTGTTTACCAAGAAAGAGATCCAGCTAATTTACCTTGGAAGGCTGACAAGGTTGATATTGCCATTGATTCCACTGGTGTCTTCAAAGAATTAGATACTTGTCAAAAACATTTAGATGCTGGTGCCAAGAAGGTTGTTATTACTGCCCCATCTAAGACCGCTCCAATGTTTGTTGTTGGTGTTAATGAAGATAAATATGCTGGTCAAACCATTGTTTCCAATGCTTCTTGTACCACTAACTGTTTAGCTCCATTAGCTAAAGTTATTAATGATCACTTCGGTATTGATGAAGCTTTAATGACCACTGTTCATTCCATCACTGCCACCCAAAAGACTGTTGATGGTCCATCTCATAAGGATTGGAGAGGTGGTAGAACTGCTTCTGGTAACATTATTCCATCTTCGACTGGTGCTGCCAAGGCTGTCGGTAAGGTTTTACCAGAATTACAAGGTAAATTAACTGGTATGGCTTTCAGAGTCCCAACTGTTGATGTTTCCGTTGTTGATCTAACTGTTAAATTAGCTAAACCAACCACTTATGATGAAATTAAGAAGGTTGTTAAAGCTGAATCTGAAGGTAAATTAAAGGGTGTCTTAGGTTACACTGAAGATGCTGTTGTTTCTTCTGATTTCTTATCTGACCCAAGATCTTCCATCTTTGATGCCTCTGCCGGTATTCAATTATCTCCACAATTCGTTAAGTTAGTCTCTTGGTACGATAATGAATACGGTTACTCTACCAGAGTTGTCGATTTAGTTGAACATGTTGCCTCTAATTAAAATATTTAATCAAGATTTGATATTTTAATAAAAATCAAATTCCTCTGTTTCTTTTTCTTTAACTTTTTACATAAATAAAATTATATATTTGAGCTTGTCTCGTTATATAATATTTTTAATGATAAACCCTAATGATTTGTCTAGTCCATGTTTTTTCTTTGTATAAATTAATTTAAAAAGCTGGTGTTTCACTTTTTAATTAACTAAGTTTTTTATTTAAAAACTTGTAAACACTTGAAATGTGATTAAGAATATCAAGGTATATTCAAAGAATCAATTAAATGTATTAATAACAATAATTGTTGTTCTCTTTTGTCTCAATATTCACTAAACTTAGCATTATTTTCCTTTTTATTATCATATTTTTTCGTAAGTCAATTCTTCAATCTCGGACATAAATCTGAATTTGAGTTAGCTCATAAAAAACTGAAGAAAAGTGTAATCCCCAAAAGAAGTTCTTGAATTCACTTTTCTTGTAATGTAATAAAATTGTACTTTAATCTAACTCAATCATCCAGGTAATTCTTAAATTATTATGAAAGTATTCTCTCTTACTAAAAATGTTTTAAAATTATTTTCTCTTTACTGTTTAAAATTTCACCACTGTTTTCTCATAAAAAGAAAGGTA